>PVIC010034919.1:0-19320 GCA_004025085.1 Thryonomys swinderianus | reverse complement strand
CAGGGCACCCCAGGCCCCTTCTCCACAGCCCAGCGTGATGCAGACTTTAACCCTGGGCGTCTGGGGGCACCTAAGATCCACACTGTGCTGCTTGGCAAGACAAACTCAGATGCCCACACCGGCTGTGTGTAGTGCCACACCCTGTAATCCTGGCATCAGGAGGCCAAGGCAGGAGGACCGGAGTGACTTCAGGACATCCTGAATTATAGACCAAACCTCTCAAAACACCAAACAAAAAACAAAGAACCCATCCCAGTCACACAGTCAGAAGCAAGAGGAAGATAATTCATCTTGCACAAAGGAGTCCTTGCAAGATTAACAGCTGACATGCCAGGCGTGGTGGCTCACACCTGTCATCGCAGCACTCAGGAGGCAGAGGCAGGAGGACTGCTGAGTTTGAGGTTTGCCTGGGCACCATAGTGAGCTGAGGGCCAGCCTGAACTACAAAGCGAGACCCTGTCTCAAAAAAAGATTAACAGTTGACTTGACTGCACCCCCGGCTTGGCAGGATGGGTCCCTGGAGTGCTGGAAGAAAACGAGTTGAGAGGGACTCTGTGTCCACAGCCCTCATCTCCCACGCCCACAGGCACAGCAGCTGCTTAGATTCGGGTCTGCCGATTCCCTGGACGTCTCTGCCAGCCCATCTTTCAGTATCTGCTCAGATTTTTGGTTGGGAGAAAATAAAAAATGATTAGCATGGAACCACATGGCAGAGGAAATATGTTCTATCAGACATAGTAATGAGGTCAGGCCAGAAAACACCATCAAGGGGCCCACGCGAGGGTCACGCCTGTTGCTGGCGCTTGGATCTGGGCCGCCAGCCAAGCCTACGGTTGTGAGGCGACTGGCTCCCGGGGCCGTGTCCGACAGGGACCCCAGGCCGACAGCGCACCGGGCACACTGCGGGAGGTGGAGCCTGGTCGCGAGGGCTGCCCCGGAACTCCGTGTTCTTACCACCTCTCTGCTTCCCGCGGCCACGTCCGGGCCTTCCACCCTCCAGGCCTCGCCCCCCTGGCCTTCTGCCTCAGAGCCAGTCAGCCATGGACTGAGCCCACGGGAAATGCCAGAAGCACTCTCTCTGTGTTCAGGTGCAGGTGGTGTCAGGCATTTTGCCCTAGGAGCACACGCATCATGGATGGCAAGGTGACTTAAAACTGGCTAAATCACTGTTTTCTTGATGTTGCCACTGTCAAATTAATCATCACAGAACAGAAGCGATCTTCTCTTCCAGTAGGGTAGCCAGGTACAAACACAAAGCAAAAATCTGGATCTTTCTTCTTTTTGGAGGAACAGTTAATGAGCGTGTTTCTAAAAATGGAAAGTTCAGTTGGACTCTATGGATGTGAGAAAAATCCCCTACAAACAGCACTGGCTGTTGAAAGTGTCTTGAGGAAGTTAAGCAGATGGGTAGACGATGCGTGCTGGCCTCTGCTCTTCCGCGAGGAGCGTCCAGATGGGCAGCTGCTCTCTGGGGGAGAGACGCGGCCCCCAGGTCCAGGGGCCAGAGCAGCCACGGTCAGGGAGCGAGTCCCAGCCTCAGGCCAGCGAAAACGGAAACTCCGGGGACAGACTCTGGTCCGGAGGAGGGTCCCACGGGGTTTCCAAGGCATGTGCACCTGTGTGCACACACACTTTCACATGCACAGAAATCATACACGCGTGACAACACGTTCACACACACCTTGACAGCTCAGTGACCTGAGTCATGAATTTCTGTGACAGAGTGTTTCCCTTCTTCTCCTTTTCTTGCTTATATTTTCACCGCGTTCTGTCTCGTGAATCTAGGTGTCACGCTGGTGCTCAGAAATGCTGGATTTTGGAATGTTTGGGAAGATATTTATGTTTAAAATGCTTAAATATGTATATTTTCAGTGAAACAATATTTTTGCATAACCATAAAAGTTTTCAACTTCAGTAAATCCAACATGGATTCAATGCACATTTACCTTTTGTGCAGATTCCAGCGTCATAAACTGGCTCAGTGGTGCCCTTCGAGCTGATGATGCACAGTGTACTCCAGCACTCTGGGAGGCTGAGGCAGGAGGATAGCAAGTGTGGGCCCGATCCAGGCAACTTAGTGAGACTGTCTTTCTAAGGGGGCTGTGGGTATAGGTCAGTGCAAGGGCCTGGGGGCCAATCCCAGCTAATGACGATGATAACAAGCACCTCCTTCGTGGCCGTTCGGTTTTTCCCAGCAGGCTTCCAGCAGGTGAGGGACTTCGCTCGGTTTCCTGCCTCTTCAGCGACCCTCATCTGCAGCACCTCCTCCTTTTTCCTCCCTTTGTCCTTTGCGGCACCAGGTCACGTGTGTGCACACGGGACTCCCTCCTGACAGACGGCTCGGGCTGGCCTGCCCAGAACCCCTCGGGCGCATGTGCGCACAGACACCTCTGCCTCCGGCCAGGCCTGACTACAGCTGTGCTGCTGCTCACCTTGCAACCTAGAAGTTTGCACTGTGGGCGTTTAAGATGGTGCAGACCCTGCACCTCAGGGAGCGTCTGCAGAGATGGACGCCACCGGCGACCCCCAGGCCACGCTGTGCAGTGGTGCACAGGGACAGGGCCACTGCAGCGATTCTGGAAGGAGGTCCGCGTGTGGCCTCTGGACGTGCAGGGGTCTGTGTGGCCGGGCACTGGGAGTCGGCGGGATTTCTCTGAGCCTGGGGCCCTGCCCACGCTGTGCAGAGGAGCCTGGTGGCCCGGTTCTGCCACCCAGGCGCTGGGACTCTAGGCTCCCGGCGTGGCATGACGCGCCCTGTGGTCCTGCTCCTCTGTGACCTGCCTGCCACCCGGGACAAGCCCATGGGGCTTCACCATGGTGAGCACTGGTCTGCTCTTCCTGGGCACCACGCCTGGCTGCTCTGACACCTCCAGCTCTGCCTCCGGCGTGACACTCACTGCGATGCACAGCACTGACAATACCACGCGTGTGGCCGTCTCCAGTGTCCTGAGCAGGAGCATCTGTGCATGTGTCTGTGCGTGTGAAGCAAAGGCATGTACTGTTTACGTATTATGATTAGTGGTATGCATTATTTAACTGACTGGAAAAATAACGGATGATAACAAGGAGGCAAACAACAAAGACCTCTATGTAATTAACCCACAGAGACACACTTAAAATCATGTCCATGTCACCTGTGCATGCGTGAGGCTGTCAGCACTTACTTTCAAGACATTCAGATCAAAAACACATGATCTCCAGTGGCGAGAGCCCGACCACACAGAAAACGGAAACCGTGCAGCATGCATCGGGCTGCTGTTAGACAACATGGCAGGTCGCTTGCTTCTGTTATGAGAAAGGCACTTGTGTGAGGAGTGGACATGTGGGTGTGACGGCACGTGTGTGCATGTGTGCACTCACCAAAGTGTTAAAAGTGACAAAATTCAGGCCTAACTCTTTCTCTAGGTAGGTTTTCTGCTCTAAGTGTGTATTCTTTTTATAAGTAGAAAACAGTTTTCTTCGTTTAAATTTAAAGGCCCCTTTACATAATTAGAGGTGAAAACAGACAATCTGTGCGAGGTACATAAACATGTCTCTCAATCTGTGAAACAACCAAGCCTATCGCTCTGGAAAATGGCGACTAAGAGGACCCCAAGAAACACAGGGTTGCCAGGCCAGCCACAGTGAGATCGCCCTTCTCCGGAACAGGCGAGGGCCTCAGGCTCCTGCTGCCCGCACATCGGTGTTCGCACGCCCATGACCTCACAGGCTTCGATCCTTCCACGACTGCTACGCCCACCTGAAACCTTACAGCAAGGAACTCCTACAAAAGGAAACTCCGGGCCGGAGGGTTAGCTCAGCGGTTCCAGCACCTGCCTCACAAGCGCAAGGTCCTGAGTTCGATCCCCAGTAACCACATACAATGTTGGGCATGGAGACTCACGCCCACCAGCCATCGATACCACAGACCACAGTGCCGGGCGTGGTGGCTCACGCCTGTCATCCCAGCACTCGGGAGGCAGAGACAGGAGGATTGCTGAATTCGAAGCTTGCCTAGGCTACATAGTGAGCTCAGAGCCAGCCTGAACTATAAAGCGAGAACCTGTCGCAAAAAAAAAAAAAGGGAAACTCCTGGCTCCCTGGAGCTACTGCTCGGAGCACAGAACCCCAGCACTGGGGCTGCTGCTCTCCGAGGCCCTAGTCCGCCTGAGAGGGCCACACGCCAGCACCGACCCCAAATGCCCCCGTGGACCAGTCTGGCTCCCTTTCATGCAAACCCCACTGGAGTGCCAAATGGCAAAAGACCTGTTTGTAGCAGTAAAATTCACGGGCTCTCGAAGCAGTCGCAAGACGAAGCTTCCGGCTGTGCAGCACAGCCCTGAGCAGCGGGGAGGACAGCGACCTCCAGCGGCTCCTGGAACCACAGGCGTCCGCAGACCGCGGTCTGGCTCAGTCGCCGGCCCCGGGGAGGGTGGGCTCTTCAGACTCCATCTCCGAGACTGCCGCTTGTATTTAAAGAATCACTAGTTTGAGATGTTCTGGAGCATACTGGGAAAGCGAAAAATATTTCAAGATAGAGGGAAAAAGAGGAGGAAAGACCTTTTGATTTTCTGTGCCACTGATGTTCAACCTCTTACACTTTCTCTGCTTTTCTGATTCACATAAAATGTGCACGTTCCTGAAAGTATATTCATTTTGATTTTTAAAATCTCTACAAATCATAATTAGTGTATGTTTTCATTTCATTTTCTTTTTTTGAAGTTTGGCTATTTGTGGGATTTGGAAATTTTTATCTTGTTCAGTTTTTAATGATTCATGTACAATGTAATATCTGGATAGCACATGCATGTGTGCACACACACAAACACACCACACACACACACACACAGTCTTCAAACTAGCTACATCCTCAACCCTTTTTATTTTTGGACAGGGTCTCACTAAGTCACTGAGTTAGTGAGGCTGAGCTTAAACTTTCAATTCTCCCACCTCAGCCTCCCAGAGTGCTAGAGTCCTAGCCGTGTGACACTGCATATACCCTATTACTTTTAATGTCATGAATTCATCTGAAGAAAACTAAAATCTTGGTGCTGCTCTTCCTGACACGTGAATACAGCACACCCTTTATTCATGTATTCACTGTGAATGCCTATAAGGCACATTCAATTTTTTTGGTCTGCTTTGTTGAGACAGAGTGTCTCTGTAGCTCAGGCTAGCCTCACACTACAGCAATCCTCCTGCCTCAGCCTCCTAAGAGCTGCAATTACAGGTGTGCACCATCCCCTGTAAATACCTATTTTCGAGTATTTCCCGTCTGGAGCTTCTGTGCATTCTGACTTTCTTTTGCAAACAGAGCCTAAAAGCTGTATTTTCGGGAACCCCATTCCTTGGGTGCACACGCAGGACCAACTTCCACTGAGCCAGGACACCTTGCAGCAGAGGGAGTCGCCCTGCCTGCAGCCTCTGGCCCAGGTGACTGCTCTGTGGAAGCCATCTTCCCGGTGCGACAGAGCTGGACAGGCAGAAGCACCACAGGCAGCCGGGCAGGGCTGGGTCCTGGAGCGCCAGGGCAGCGGCGCAGCACGGCTCACCTGCAGCCGCAGCCGCACCTGACGGGACCGGCCTCCGGTGAGGCCGAGAGGACCAGGCCTGCAGCTTCCTCGGAGGACAAACGCCGTTTGTAACGAGCCCCGGACGGACATCAGCCGCCCCCGTCGTGACCAGGGGCCTCGGGGCCCCGTTTCCTAGCAGAATCTTGGTTCTTCCCGTCCACACCCCCGCTGCACCCGGTGCCCAAGAGCCCGATGAACTCACGGGTGGGTCAGGGCTGCGGCCCACGCTGCACCCTTGTCGGTTCACACCCATAGCGCTCCGTGAAGCGGGGCCTGGCTCCCCACTCGGGGCCTCCTGCCCCGGGAGCTTTACTATCAGTAAGAACCTTCCTGTTCTGACCTCTGCTGCTCTAGGATTCTTCGGTTTCTCTGCGCACCGGACTCTGACAGTTGGGAGATGCTTCACAGTTCACCTCCCGTCATTGCCTGTAGCAGCGGAAGGAGCCCGCTCACCTCCCAGGCTGGGTTCCGGGGGCCTCTGGGGTGCAGGCTCTGTGTGCCCTGACCACTGCGTGCCAAGCAGCAAAACCCTTTTGCCCAAACAACGGGGCTCTGCTGTCCACACCTGACCACCAGGGGGCGTGGCAGATCCCGAAGGAGGGGACCAGGCGGCCACGCGGCCACCCCCACGACCCCAGCGTCTCCGCTGGGCTGGGTGGCAGGCACCAGCGAGGTCGGGGCTGCACACACTGACAGTGAGAACGGGGCCAAGGCGGTCTACACGCTCCGGGGGAAGCACTGACCGCCGCGGGCAGCTCCTGCCCATGAACTCTGAGCCTGCAGCGTGCGTTCTCGGAGCTCTTCTGCTCCAGTGTGCAGAGGGCAGGGCCAGCCCAGAGCCCGGCTGGGCGCCCGAGCGACAGGACGGCCCGAGGGCAGGGAGACCGCTCGAGGGCGGCTGCAGACAGCGCTGGGGCGGCAGCGCTGGGAAGCGGCCGGGACGGGAAGGGCGCCCTCACCCGGCAGCCTCACCAGCTCAAGCCCGGCAGGAGGCGGCAGTTAGGGCACAAGCCCAGCTTTGCTCACTGCTACTTTGTTCTTAGTCACACAGGTAGATCAGCCATCTGGTAAAGTTTCAAATAATGAACGTAAAATAATCTCTTAATACAGTATCTATCTGGGCAGCAAATGCAGAGAAACCGTCCGGCCCCCTGCTTTCCTGGGGCCCTGGCAACGGGCCAGGGACCTGCAGCACCGGCCTGGGCAGCTCACGGCCCCCACTCGGCCCCCACCTCTGGGCGGTTGGGGAAGCCATGCAGAGGAACCCCAAGCTGGGTCCGCGCCGAGTTCACGCTTCCTGGAAGGACGAAGACACAGCAGCAGCGCGGTCGGACCGACGGCCATTCACAAGGTCACGCAGCGGAAGACGCCGAGCGCAGGACTCCAGGAACCGCCTCCTGCCCCAGCCCGGCTTCTGACTGTCCTCGCTGTCCCGCACAGCCTCACGGCGCTTGGGCCGTGCCCTCCACAGCAGGCAGGGGCAGTAGGACCTAGACCACCCGCCGTGCCAGCTTGAGCAACACGATACCTGCTGCCTGTCCACTGGGCACACCCCGAGTGTGAGCACGGGGCTCCCCGCCCCGGGAGGAAGGCCCAGCAGGGTGACTCCGTGAGACTCGTCCCAAAATAAAAGGGTGGGGACGGGGCTCAGGACTAGATGTGCACAGCTCCCGCCCAGGTACTGGCTGCGTGGTTTCCATTACCCAGAGGGAGGCGACCCAGATCCCCGATGCCGCCCTGGGGACTCCTGGGGGCTGTTCCGCCGCCACCAGGCTACCTCCCCGCACCCCCGAGACCGACTCACGCCACGGTGTCTGGGGTCCCCACTTAGAATCGGAAGAGGTCTCTATAAACCAGGCTTTGTATTTTGTGGCTATGAGTCAGAACGTAGCAAGTACAGAAACCGTTGAAACACGGGTCAGGGGAGAAGGAAACCCAGGTCCAAACCCGCCAGGCTGGAGAGAGGCTTGTCGCGGGGCCGCGGGGCGCGGGGCGGCCAGGAGGAGCGGGGCGGGCTTGGCGGGGGCACCGAGGCACCGGAGGACACGCACTCTCTGGGATGGTGATGCAGCGGCTGCGGCGGCCCCCAAGGTGGCCACGGGGGGCAAGAGCAGCAGCACTGGCCCCGGGGCCGGGACGAGCAGAGTGTGCGCCAAGGCCGGGGGGCACAGGGCCACCGCCTGGGCCGGGGCCAACCTCCGGGCGGGAGCGAGGGCGCGGGCCGAGGTCGGGGCTGGGCCCCGGGCAGCAGGGCCGCCGGCCACGCTGGGCTTCTCCGCCGGGTGCAGCTTCCGGTGCTGCACGAAGCTGCCGCGCCAGCGGAAGGCCTTGCCGCACACGGCGCACACGTAGGGCCGCTCCCCGGTGTGCACCCGCTGGTGCTGCGCGGCGGCCACCCTGCGCGCGAAGGCCTTGCCGCACTGCGGGCATGGGAAGGGCCTCTCGCCCGTGTGCACCCGCCGGTGCGCCAGGAAGAGCGAGCGGCAGCCGAAGGCCTGGTGGCAGTCGCGGCAGCACAGCAGCTGCCCGCCGCTGTGCAGCTGCTGGTGCTGCAGGAGGGTGGCGCGGCGGCGGAAGGTGCGGCCGCACTGCGTGCACGCGAAGGGCCGCTCGTCGGTGTGCAGGCGCCGGTGCTGCGCCAGGGCCGTGCTGGAGCTCAGCCCGCGGCCGCACTGCGCGCACACGTAGGGGCCGCGGCCCGCGTGGTTCCGCTCGTGCACGGCGCGCTCGTAGTGGGACTTGAAGGCCTTGTCGCACGCGCCGCACTGGAAGGGCCGCACGCTGCTGTGGCTCACCCGGTGCCGCAGCAGCTTGGAGCGGTACCGGAAGAGCTTCCCGCAGTCCCCGCACACGTAGAACTTCATGCCGCCGCGCAGGATCGGGCTCGGGCCCGCGATCCCCTCCGCCTTGCCTTCCACACCCAGGGCCGGGATCTGGCTTCCCCCGGGGTCCCGCGCGATCTCCGCCGAGATGGCTGCCGCTGCGGGTTCCGGCTCTGGCTCCTCCTTCGCGACCCGAAGCCCGGCCCCTGGGCGAGAGCAGAAGCGGCGGGGTTACTGCTGGGAGGCGCCAGAGGAAACACGCTGCCTGCCGGGTCGGGTCGGGAAAGAAGAGAATGCGGAGACGGCTGGGCCGGAAAAGGAGGACCCCCCGGGGGGGCGAGCGCGCCACTCGCTGGAGAGGTCGGAGCGGGAGAAACCAAGCCCACTTGGGGCCAGGCCTGCTGTGCTGCGGGGCTGCCTGCCGGCCGCACTTCCCGGCTCTGTTGCCGGTATCCGGAGTACAAGCAACGGCTCCGGCAGAGGGGACGGAAGTGTGCGGTGCTGCGGGAGCGTCCAGGCCGAGGGCGCTGCCCGGGGAGGGGCCACGCTGCCTCAGCCACCCGGGCCTGCCCCGCTGCACCGAGGGCTCACACATGTGTGTGCGCGCACGCGCCTACGCGTGCAGTGTGTGTGCTAGGCTATCGTGGGAGCGTCCCAGCCATACTTTTCCCCGTAGTGTCATCTCTAACAAATACCAAACAGGCCTAAAGGTTCATGGGAAGCTGAAGTTTCCAGGGTTTAGATATAAAAGATGCTGAGCATGGTGGCACATGCCTGAAGCCCAGCACCTGGGAGGCTGAGGCAGAAGGATCACAAGTTCATGCTTCGCCGAAGAAACTTAGCTACTTAGGAAGACCCTATCTCAAAATAATAAAATATAGAGCTGGGGATATAGCTCAGTGTCAAGGCCTCGGTTCAATCTCCAGTACCTGAGGGAAATGCATAGCTGGGACACACATCCGTCTGTCAGAGTCGCACGTTCCTTAACTCTGGCCTAAACGCTGCTTCTTTGCAATGAAAACTGGCACCAAAGAGAGGGATTGCCACAGCAAGTGAGAGGGGTGGTCCTGAGGCCACTGCTCTGCTTGGGGTCTCAGGGAGGACTGCGCTGGCCTGGCCCAAAGGAGAGCGCCGAGCCGAGTTCCTGGACTGCAGAACCGCGCAGTTGCGGGCCCCAAGTGGGGACACGGGCCGAGCTGGGGTCCCCGCACTGAGCACTCACCAAGCCAGCGGCCCCCCGCGTCCTCGGTGCCCCATGGAGTCCTGCCCTGCTCCAGTCGGGCGATGAGCGCAGGCTTGTGGGCTGGAGCCGCTGCTGCGGGAGGAAAGAGTGAGGGAGATGCCACCTCCTCGCGGCCCTGCTGGGCAGAGGGCGGAGCGGGGCTGGGGCCTGCGCCGAGGTGAGCTGCGAGCTGGACGCTCCCTCTCCTGCAAGACGGCCCAGTGCTGGGGGGATGAAGGGGCAGGGGGCTCACAGGGAGCCAGCAGAGGACACCACTGCCCAGGCCCAGGCCCAGCTCCAAAGCCCGGGGCACAGGGTTCCCCTGCCCGGCGTCCCACAGCCCTGGGATGGCACAAGTCCCCACAGGAGCCTCGAGCCTGTGGTTTCTGGACTCACAGGGCCAGGGGCCTCACCCAGTGCTGCCACGTGGGCGTAGTTCTCCAGCATCACCTTCCGGTACAGGGCCCTCTGCCCCGGTGCCAGGGTGTCCCACTGGTCTGGGCTGAAGGTCACCTCCACATCCTCAAAGGTCACTGGCTCCTGAAACACAGGGCCACGCTCAGGCCCACAGATGAGGCTGCAGGGTTCAACCCCAAGCCCATACGAGGCTCGGCAGCGAGAGGGCCTCATGGCAAGGTGCCTTCTACCGCAATAGTTTTTTTAAAAAAAATTTTGTTTTTTCTTTCTGAGGCAGGGTCTTGCCTTGTAGTTCAGGCTGGCCCTGAGCTCGCTATGTAGCCCAGGCTGGACTCAAACTGAGCAATCCTCCTGCCTCTGCCCACCAAGTGCTGGGATGACAGGCGTGAGCCACCATGCCCCCAGCTCAATAGTTTTTTTATTCAAGCACACATTGTATTTTTCTATCACAGTTCACCTTGCAGCTTTGTTACAGCCAAAACTTGGAAGCAACCAAGATTTCCTTAAGTAGGCAAATGTGTAACTAAACTGAAGGACAGACTAGAATATTACTGAGCCCTAAAGAAATGAACTATCTGGCCGTTAAGTCACCGGGACCCACAGTGCCCGTCATTAAGTGAAAGACGATCTGAAACGCTACACTTCACATGAATCCGATGGTGTGAGATTCTGGAGGGGACAAAAGTACAGAGTAAAAGGTTCACCCGCAGCTGGTGGTGGTGTGGGCGAGGGGGAAGGAGTGGGACGGGGCGCTGCCTAGTGGTGCAAGCGTCACCGAACGGCTGCCCAGCCCTTGGGAGGCACAGCACGGCGTGGGCTGCTTGCGGGTCAGGGTGGTCAGGGGTCAGGGCAGGTTCCTGGGCAACCTCGGCACCTGGGGCACCAGCAAGGGCGGCCACACGGGGAGGGAGGGTGATGGAATGTGTGTGCCCCATTTTGCCCTGAGCCCAGAAGTCCTCTTACAAAGATTATCTTAAAAATACATAAAATGGGCCGGAGGGTTAGCTCAGTGGTTCCAGCGCCTGCCTTGCAAGTGCAAGGTCCTGAGTTCAATCCCCGGTAACCACATACAATGCTGGGCATGGAGACTCAACGCCCACCAGCCATCAATACCACATACCACAGTGCCGGGCATGGTGGCTCATGCCTGTCATCCCAGCACTTGGGAGGCAGAGGCAGGAGGATTGCTGAGTTCGAGGCTTGCCTAGGCTACATAGTGACCTCAGAGGCAGCCTGAACTACAAAGCGAGACCCTGTCTCAAAAAAACAAAACAAAACAAAACACATAAAATGCCTGGACTGCAGACCCTCCTAACTGACCCCCTTGTGCAACCAATCCGCCCTCGGGCCGGAGAAGCCTTTCTGATACACAGACCTAACCACCCTGAGGTTCGCTGCCAAGACCACCTCCGGGACGCACACCGACGCCCAACAGGGCCCAAGTCTCACCAAGACCTGGACCCTGGCCTGTGTCTCCAGCCTCTGCCCCTCGGTAGGGCCCAGCACCTTCCCCCTGTTTCGGGTCTCAGAGTCGAGCGCTGAGCAAGAACCAGCTGTTCCCCTGGGCAGGACCTGGTGTCCAGGAGCTGCATCTCCACGGAGGGCTCGTGTGCTCCTGCGCTGGACACCTGCGTGCCCGGGGATGGGGTGGGGGCCCGCTCGGTCCCTCCTCGCCCCCAGGGCCAGCACCAGCGCGGGCCGGAGGACGCAGCTCACCCGGGGCCAGGCCGCGTGCAGCGCGGCCGATGTCCCGGCCGCCTCGCCGTCTTCAGCTTCGGAGGGCACCATCCTCGGGCTAGGAGCGGGGCAGCCGTGAGCCCCTGGGCCGCCGAGCCCTTCTCCGCCCGCCCGCGGGGGGCACCTGGCCGGGCTGAGGCCCACGCTCCCTACGACCGCGGCGTGCTGGGCCTCGCGGGCCTCCCTGGACGGCGGGTCCGGAGGCCCCACCAGGGCCCGGGGCCCTGCCCTCACGTGACGCCGGGGCGGGGACACGGACACACCCCGGCCCCGACCCAAGGCCCTGAGAGGCTGAGGGCCGGCGGGGGTGGGGCGGGCTCCTGGGCTCCGGGGAGCTGCGGCGCGGGGCTCACCGGGGGCGCGGGACCCCGAAACAGGCCCGCAGCGCTAACGCGGGAGGCCGCGGGGTCGCCTCGGATCAGGGACGGGCTGGGCCCGAGACCTGCCGCGGACACGTGGAGCCTGGAACCCGCGGAGCCGCCGGAGCCCCGGAACCGGCGGAGCGCCCGGAGCCGGCGGAGCCCCGGAGCGCGACTCTGGAGGACCCGGGCGCGCAGCGCGGCCGCTCTAGGCCGCCGGAGGCCGCGTCTCGGTGGTTCGCGCGGAAGCCGGGGGCGCTCTGCTGGGACCCCGGGCGTCCGCGCGCTTCGGCGGGAGCCCCAACCCTGAGAGCGGCGTGGCCGCGGGCTGGCGCGGAAGTCACGCGCACGGGCGCTCGGGGCCGCCCCCCAGGTGAAGGCCTGGCCCCGCGGTCCCCGCGCCCTCGGCCGGCTGGATGCAGGCAGGGAGACAAGGAGGAACTCAATTATTTTTCATGATGGGGGCCTGTCGTCCTGACTGCTTGGGAGGCTGAGGCAGGTAGATTGCTTGACCCAGATCCAGGACTGCCTGGACAACAGAAGAGGAAGAAAAAGGAAAAAAGTTGTTCTTTGATCCAAGGCCGATTTTAAGTAGGTGCTCTGAGTTTTCATAACTTCAGGTCAGCACGGGTGCTCTGGAAATTAGCAGCCAGCAAGACCCAGTCTCAAAAAATCTAGGGATGTAGCTCAGCTATAATCAACTACTTGCAAAATCCAAGAAAACCAACTTAAAAACTTGTATTAGAACAGAAATTAACTCTGAAAATCAACTTAAAAACTTATATGAGAACAGAAATTAACAATTGAGTGGTGTGGACGTGTCAGGTCTTCAGTATAAAAACAGAGTCCTCTTACTTCTGTGTGTGTGTGTGTGTGGTACTGGGGATTGTACCCAGCGTCTTCAAAGTGTAATCCCACTTGAGGAGGCTGAGGCAGGAGAATGCAGGCTCAAACTGTTAGGACACAAAAGGGCCTCTGAGCTGTGCCAGATACAGAATGTGTCTCTCTTTACCAGTGAAAGGCCTGGATCAGGCTATCCCGAGGAAGACCCACAGCCGCATGGAATGAACAAGGGCACTTTTATTAGCACAGCGTGCAGCGGGCCTACCAATACTGGACTGGAGCCCGCGAATGGGTACCGGCCCCCTTTTAAAGGCATTTCCGGTTACCCACCGGAGGGGACCTGAACCTCCTCGTCACTGGCTAGCAGTTCGACCTGTCACACCTAGGGGCGGTCACCGGGAGAGGAGGAACAGGCGCTAGAGTCGTCTTGTGGGGGGGCTGAGGAAGGAAGTCGGGGTAACAGGCCTGGCGATGAGCTCACAGGCAAGTTATGCGAGCCGCGTCCCCTCAGGCTTACCAGGAAATCGCGGTACTTGGCGACCAGGGCAACCAGCAACCTTATTGATTTGCTTAGTTTTTCAGGGAGCCTTACACAATTAGCAAGTTGTCACAGGTTATTTTTACAGAATAAATATCACATTTGCACAGAATGTTTTTGCAAAGTACAAAGTTTTTTCACATTTCAAACATCAAATAGGGGTGACTTATAAAATGAAGATTCTTTGGTCCCAGCTCCAAAATGGCCTCCTTCCCCCATGCGCCACGGGACAGCCTGTCCGCCGCCCAGGGCGAGCCAATCCCGATCTGCCGCAGCGCTCTCCCGACAGCCGAGTCTCCATAAAAACACTTCTCGACTTATGAACGCCATTGTCTGAGATATTTCCTTCACAAACTACCCGGGAAATTCAGCAAGACCTCATCTCAAAATTTAAAAAAAAGGGGCTGGGGACGTGCTTCTGTGGCGAAGGGGCCCTGGATCCCCCCACACCCATACTGAGAAAGTCACAGAAACCCTTAGCAGAAAGAAGAGCTGGGCGCCAGTCGGCCGTGGGGCCAGGCTTCGGCTCTTGGAGCGCACGTGCGTGGCGTGTGTGTGTGTGGGCACGCGTGCGTGCGTGCACGAGGTTCTTGTCCTTACTCCCTGTCTGCCCACCGTCTGTCCTGCCCTCTCCCGACCCCGCCTCACACAGTCCCGCCTGCGGCCGTCTCTGGGGAGCTCTGGCACAGCAACAGGGCCCCAGAGCCCGGGACGTCTCCATCAGCAGGTGCCACCACACAGCGGTGTACATGGCAGCACACGCCGCCTGTGCCCGCGCCCGTGCAGGACACTGGAAAGGCATGGGAAGGGCGCACACAGCCTCTCCTCTGCGCGAGATCCGGAGTAGAGATGACCAGGGCATGTTCTTCAAGTGAAACTACCTTAAGAGTAATGGATTGGTGAGTTAGTCTGGATTTTAATTTACTTTTTTGCCGTGCCGGGGATTGAACTCTGGCCCTGTGCGTCCAAAGCGGGTGCAGTAACACTTGAGCTAAATCCCCAGCAGTCTGGATTTTGAAAACCCAGCTACCTGCTGGGCTGAGGGGACCCCCATGCGGGCCTGAGCGGGCCCACCCTTGGGGAAGAGGCTGACGGCCGGGCACAGGCAGCCCGGGCGAGGCCAAGGAAGACAGTGGATGCCCGACGGGTCCTCACTGACGCCCTCACGCTTGACCCTTGCCACGCACACGGCAGGTGTCAGAACCTGTGGTTTTGGATGAGCTTTGCGTGAACTCCAAGAATGAATTTGGGCTAAACAGGGATTTAAAACCAGACGTGGGCTTCCAGGAGTCTGAAGAGGGCAAGTTCAAGTCCAGCCATGAACTTCTGGCAGTTTAACCCAAATGTCTCGACAATGTTAAAAAGACGGGAGCTTCCCCAGCCCCGGAGAAGGAACCTCCCTGGCCCTGGCGCTGCTCAGCCGCGTCTCTTCAGACCACTGTGCGGCTGGAGCACAGTAACCATCAGGCACTGCTGTCCATAGCCAGACTCTTGAGCCGACTGAGGGGGCGGCGCACACCTGACTCCAGGCTGAGGTACGAGGGTCAGAGAGAGCCCTGCCCGGCAGTGAGACCTGGCAGGACCTCTCAGCAGCAAAGGGCGGGAGGAGCAGGTCCATGCGAAGGCGCCGGGTCCGACCCGCAGGACAGGACGCTCATGCCTGTCCTTTGGGACCCTTTCGCGGCCTCCTCCACCCTCCGGGCCGAGTCTGAGTCTCCGCCTCCCTCACACCTCAGCCACCTGCTCCTGTGACGACTCCGGCCTGGCTCACTTCCCTGCGGGGCGCAAGTCCCGGGTGGGCGCAGTGTCCACAGGCTGCACACCTCAGGGACAGAGCCCAAGGCCCACAAGCTGCTGGCAGGGGGAGTGCTGTTCCACTGAGCTGCACCCACTTTCCCCTGAAGCTCTGGACCCAGTTTTTGAGGCACCGTCTCCATCTAACACAGGCGATCCTCCTGCCTCAGCCTCTAAGTGAGCGCTGGGACTACAGGCAGGTCCCCCATGTAGCCATCCCATACCCCTCACCAAGCGACCTTCAGTGAGCTCCTCTTCCAGAACCGAGCAGCGGCTCTTCTAAGAACACACATGCTGTCCTGGTTCTCGCCCCGTCCCCTCGCTCAGGACAAGAGTCAGCCTAAGTACTCCGCGGGGTCCCACTTTCCCCCCTCCACTCCTCCTCCCAGCCATCCAGCCTAGTCTCCAACAGGACACGCCAGAGCCAGAGCTTCCAGAGTCCCAGCCGCTCGGCAGGGAACCGTCTTGGACAGTCAGGCCCTCGGTGGCTGTGAGGGGCAGAGCTGGAGGCTTCCCGCAGATGGACCTTCCCCTCTCCTTCACCCCAGTGACGTCTGCATCCTTAGAGCAGCAACTGGACTTGAACTCCAGGACCTCGAACTGAGCCACATCCCCAACCAGTTTCTTGCCAAGTCGTGGGATCCCTCGGCGTGGACTCCAGCTCGCCGCCCTCCTGCTTCAGCATCCCAGAGTGCTACAGTTTTAAGGTCAGCTTGGAAGCCAGCTCTTACCCAGAAAGAGGTTCATCTAGACAGTCCTAGACGTCTAAGATGCCCTAACTCAGGCTTCTTTATTGTCCAAATGACCAAAATCTTCTAACCCTGGCACCCTGGAAGCTAAGGCAGACTCCCAGACTCAAGGCCGGCCCAGACCACGGTGTGAGATGCACTCAGGAACTCCTTGTCCGCCAGGGACTTACTGCACGCGGAAAGTGCTTTTCAAGAAGTCTGGAAGTCTACTTGGGATGGGAAGACCCCACCCCGCATCCCTGACAGGACAGAGCGGCGCGCTGCTGCAGTCACGCTTTCTGGGGAGCCTCAGGAAGGGTCCTCTAAGACGTCCACAGCCCCAGCCGGCCCCACAATCCCACCGCAACAACCTTTAAATCCAGACTCGAGAGATTTGCCAACATGTCAAAAAGAACCTTTATTCCTTTCTAACAGCCTCATGCTTTCTTGCCTGATGCCTTTGGAGCTGGTGCCTTTTGGGCTGGAGCCTTCTGAGCCTTCTGCGCTTTTGGGGGAGCCGCAGCCTTTTCCCCGGCAGCCTTCTGGGCAGGCGCCTTCTGGCCGGCAGCCTTCTTGCCAGCAGCAGCCGCCTTCTTGGCTGGAACCGTAGCTTTAGCTGCGGCAGCAGCAGCGGCCACTGCAGCCTTTGCAACAGGCGCCTTCTTGGGAGAAGCCTTCAGGATCGCTGCCCTCTGCAGCTTCTTCACCTCGTTCTTGATGATCCTGTTCCTCTGGAAATGGCAGAGCAGAAGGCATTGTACTACACAGCACAGCACTGGCCTAAGCGGGCTTTAAGTCACCTGTTCCTCACAACCAAGTCCCAGTAACGCAGAATTCCTGCTAACACTGTGAAACACAACAATGAGGACAGCTGCTCCCCAAACTGGTTCCTGCTGCCTTACCCCGAGTGGACAGCAAGGGCCTAAACTTACCATTTTCTTCGCCTTCATGACTTTATAGCGATCAAAGTCTGTCATCTTGGCTTTCTGTTAAAAGGAAAAAATAAAATTAACTTTTCTCAAGCCACCCTCTACCTCCTCCATGTCAGTCAGAATCCCATGACCCTAGGACATTACTCTTTCTCTGGCTTCAATCTTCTTGGCCCATCGGGTGGCTGCCCACTTTGTATTGATATCAGCCTTCTCCCAGGCCCGTCGGACGTACTTCTGGCGGGCACTAGAAAAGTCCAAGATCACAGATCAAGCAATCAGCTCTGAGATTTCACACAATCGAAGATATTGTCCCATTCAGAAAACGACCCACCAGTTTTAGTTGTCTCTAGACCACACACACCAACCAGCAGTATTATCTCTCACCTACTGAAAGGTGCCCACAAAGCCAATACGATTTCAAGGGCACACTTAACCAACACTGCCATTCAATCCACCTTTTCGCCCAGTCCATGTTGTAGATTTAACCCACTTGTGGAGAAAACTGAAATTTGAATTTCTGCATAAAACTCATGTTACCTACAAAAATTCCATTGTTTCAAGGTTATGAATGTTCCAAAAATGGATCACTAGGTCCTGAGGAGTTAAAATCACCCTAACTACACCGGGCGTGGTGGCTCACGCCTGTCATCCCAGCACTCGGGAGGCAGAGACAGGAGGGATTGCTGAGTTCGAGGCTTGCCTGGGCAGCATAGTGAGCTCAGGGCCAGCCTGAACTATAAAGCGAGACCCTGTCTCAAAACAACAACAACAACAACAAAAGATTCCAAGTTTGAATAAAGGTAAATCCAGGTGTCCATAGTGGAAAAGTGACCACAAAACAGTGGAAAAGCAAATGATAGTTATATACTTGTTCTTTCTTTTCTCGAAGTGCCTTCCCTAACTCCAGGCCAACTTTGAACTCTGCCAGTTCCCCTGCTTCACCCTGAGTGCTGGGGTTAAACACCATAGAGGTGGCATGACTGTCTTACTTCCCAAGGTAAATCCCTCTCCAGCAAATACTCCAAATATTGTTTATTCTCGAAAAAAGAAAAAAAACCCACAGAGTAGAAAAACGTTTAAGATATCTACTAGAACAGGTAAAGTTGGGGAGGCCGCCACTGGGGGTTACCTGTGCGGGAACTTGAGGACGAAGTCGGTGAGCTGCATGCACTTGAAGGGCATGGCCTGCCGTCTCACCCGAGTGCAGGGTCCATCCACCAGGGCCTGGGGCAGAGCAAAGGTGTGTTCAGCCAAACACCTCACAGAAGGCTAAACAGCGAGTCATGTGCACACTGTGCTTCCGGAACGTCAAATCCACACCGCTACTCCAACGCGGGCACGGGCACACAAGCTGCTTTCCGTGCGCCTGCGTCCCTCTAAACCTGCCTCACACGTAATTCACTTAAGCCTACCTGCAGTCAGCTCACAAATGGTTTTAGAAACAGAAGTCCAAAGCATCGGCAACAGCTTGCGTTTAATGCCTTTCCTCACGGCCGACAGCACCGTGGGCACCACCCCAGCCTCTGCCGCGAGTCCCCAGGGAGGGTTCTCTCGCAACCCGCAACGCCCCCACCCGAAGCCGCCCGGACACGCAGCACCCACGCTGCGCCGCACGCACCCGGTTCTGATCGATGACATCCACAATCGTGACCAGCTTTCCAGCGTGGGGTCCAAACGAGACGTAGGCCACCCGGCCGACCTCCACGAAGCGCCTGAACACCTAGGCGGGAGAACGAGCCTTACACTCAAGCGCGTGCTCGTCCGCACGGCCCCGCAGCCCAAAGGCAGCACGGCCCGTCCTGGAGGGCGGCGGCGGCGGCACCAGCGCGCCGCCCCGCGGCCCTCCAAGTCCGCGCGAGCTCCGCCGTCCGGCGCACGCGGCCCCCAGCGCCGGGATCCTTCCTCGCCACCGCGGCGCGCGCCGGGACGGCTCGCTGGACCGCCCCGCGAGCTGTCGGGGCCCTCAGGGCGCCGCTCTGCGCCTCCGCTTCCCCGACGAGGGCGCCGAGCGCAGGAACGCGGGGCGAGGGGCCCGCCAGAGCGAGACTCACCATGTCTGCGGCGCGGGGAGAGAAGGAAGGAGGCTCGGGCGGCTGTGCGCGTGGGCAGCCGTCGCCCCGCCCCACTTCGCTGTAGCCGGCGTGCGCTGTGATTGGCTGAACGTGCCTGCGTCTTGTGCGCGGCGTGAGTGCGGACTCACTGGCGCCCTGGGGAAAATGGCGGTGCCGCGGGGCTGGGCCTCCCGGCTCCGACGCGTGCGGTGCGCTGCGCTGTCCGGCTGGGCGCGGGGCGGGGGACGGAGATCCCGGAGGCCGGGGCCGGGTCGGGCGCGGGCTTTGACTCACTGAACTGTCTTCAAACATTCATCTGCCGTAT
>PVIC010034918.1:0-19324 GCA_004025085.1 Thryonomys swinderianus | reverse complement strand
AATCATGATTGTATGGATTAGAAGTGGCTAATCAATGGACAAATGAATTGCTTCTCAGCGTTCTTGTCTGCCGCGTCCAGTGGGAGGAGGGGAAGGTCAGCGTGTCAGGACCTCACGCTCATTGCAGGCGGCCGGAGTTATTGGCCCCTGTGAGGAAGAAACTCGGGCCCGGAGGCACGTGAGGTGCCCTGTCAGTCAGCAGGTTTATTTCAGGCCTCGGTGCGTAGCTCCGGGATAGAGCCCTTGCTCAGGACACACGGCCCCGAGCTTCATGCCCAGTACCCTGGAAAGGCTCTCAAGTGTTTAATTCTCACAGGACACAGCCCAGGTGGTCAGTCGCTCGGCCCGCCCGTCTCGACACGGATGGACCCATTCCAACAGGGAGTGCGGCTGACGTGCAGTCACTCCGCTGCACGGAAAATCAGGGGTCACAGCCACGGTTTGTGTGCGACGCTCCCCTGAGCCAGGGGAGCAGGGGCCCTGCCCCGAGCAGCCTCCGCTCTGCTGCACTTGTGTTGCAGTGAGCGAGGAGGACGCGCTTAGGAGCCCTGAGTGCCTGCTGGCTGGGAGTCGTTATGGAGCGCCTGGGCCCAGAGGCCGGGGATGGCATCTAGGACCTCAGATCTTCCACTTTCCAGCTCCATGACCTTGGAGTGACCTCTGTGCACGTCAGTTTCCTGTCCATGAAATGGAGCCAATCCCAAGTGCTCACAGCACGAGATGTCAGTCTGCAGGCGATGCCTTCTGTGCAGCCCCATTTGTTTCTAGATTAGTTTCTCAGAGCCCAGAGAGTTCCACTACGGTGGATAAGATGTCTGAGGTTAGGGACATGGAAGAGAGGCTGGTGGTTTGGCCACATAGGTGAGGCATGCAGAAGGCTCCCAGGCGGCCAGAGCTGTGGCAGTGTGGGGCGGTTTCATGTGAGAGGGTACAAGGTTGCTGGCGCCGCTGGGTTCTGAGTGCCCACTACATCCTTGTTCGGGTCGCACGCGCCCTCCGTCCGAGCCCAGGCTCAGTCAGGAGAACATTAGAAAGGCAATAAGCCGGGTTCTCCATCATGCCTACGCTCCTCTCCGGGGCTGCAGAGGCTCACCAGGGAGGCTATAAATTCTGAAAACAGAATGGAAGAGTTAATGGGTTTTAGGCTAAAATTCATTCTCTTCGTGGGCATCGGAAGAAAGCAATCTCCTCACAGGTAGCCTAGAGGCCTCCAGTTATTACATCCACCTTAAACTTCTTGCCCACCGGGGATCCCAAGCCCCTGGACCAGCATGACGAAGCCACTGGCACAAGGTGCTGCTTTAAGCTTCAGATCAGAGCTGTTAAAAAAAAAATTTTTTTTGTTTACTAGTACAAATTCCTAATGTTGAGTGTGATCATGATTTGTATATAAAATGTACCCATAAAGAATTCAATTTTTTAAAAATTTTTGTTGTAACCCAAGAAAAGCATTTCTGTCAATCATACACAAATTCCCAGTGACCAAATTTTCATTCCTGACCTCTCTGGGTGTTTAAGATTCCCTACAAAATTAATATTCATAAATAAGACTAACAGACAACTTCTATCGTCTGAGCGTTCCACACCGGGCCTGGACCCGGGCTTGGTTGAAAGGCCTCATGGTGCCACAGTAGTCAAGAGATCAGGAGCCCACGGGCGGAGAGGCTGGGGCTGCCGGCCTCACACTGTGTCCGTGGCCTGACCCGGTCCTGGACCAGAGCAAGGGTGCGGCAGCCACATGCTCGGAGGGGCCGGGAGTGGCACGCCGGCTTGGCCCACGTCAGCAGAGCGGCCAAGAAAGGACCAGGAACCTGGAGGGGGACTCTGCCTGGCGGCTCCCACGCTCCTGTCACCTTGAGCTGGACACACCTGAGTCCATGTCCCACTCTCCTGGTGCCACAGGGGCACCCGGGTCCGTGTCCACAAGTTTTCCTCTTCCCGGGGGACCCCGTGCTGACCCACTCCGTGTGAGAGGATTGGACGGGAAGCCACTTGTCGAGCATGAAGTGTTTCTCTTCTCTCTTTCTCATGAGATACGGCACCCAGACACCAGGGCACAGATGCATTTGCACAACCGAAAGAATAATCGTGAAGCCAGGACTGTGCTTCAGAGTTCAGCCTTCTCCTCACCCCCTCCCCCACAGCCTGGGCGGCCACCCTGCTCTCTGACCTTGCGATCGTCATCTCCCAGCTTTTTTTGCAGTTGTCTTTATATTTATAAATATATGACTCAGTATGGTTTGCTTTTCCTTGCTTTACAACTTCATGTAAATGCCATGTTTTTTTTTTAAGTTTGCTTCTTCTGGAATGATATTTGTAAGATCATCTGTATTTACCACGGCGGGCAGTTGTTTATTCTTGATGCTGCCTATACCCTGCCTTAGTGTGCCGCTCTTCTCTCACCCTGCCGCTGATGGCTCCTGCTCAGGGCTGTTGCTCGCGTGCTGCTGGGCGTCACTGCCGTGTGTGTTTCCCGGGGCGCCTGGCAGGGCTCCTCTGGAAGTCCTCCCTGGGTCTGTGCCGCTCTCAACCTCAAGGGAAGCCGCTGCGCTCCCGGAATTGAGTGGCACCTCCCATACTTCTCATCCTTCTGGCACCTGTAACTACTGGACGCTCAATTTTTGCTAGCCTTGTAGACAGGAAATGGTATCATGTTGCATGTTGTACTGTTGCTTGTTTTTGTTTTGTTCTGAGGATTGAACACAGAGCTTTGCCCTGAGCTACCTCTCCACCTCTTCCTTTCTTTCTTGAATCAGGGTCTCACTGAATCGCCCAGAATGAGCTTGAACTTGCGATCCTCCTGCCTCAGTCTCCCATCATTGTGATATGAACAGACACTTTACTGGTTATAAATGAAACTAGGCATCATGTTGTTTACTTACTGGCCATTTTTATTTCTTCTGTGAAGTACCTGCCTAGCACAGATTTCTACAGTTTGTCTTTTTTGTTGTATTCATTTATGGAGCTCTTTATATATTCTAGGTACTTATTCTTTATTGATTGAATTTATTACAATATATTCTTCTACGCATGGCTTGACCTGTCACCCTATCATGGTTTCTTTTTAAAGATGAAAGTTCTTAATGTTAACATAGTTGAGTTTATCAGTCTGTTTCCTCAGGGTTACTGTATTTTGTCCCTTTTAAAATAAAGCTTTCCCATCCCTTAAGGCCCTAAGTTATTCTATATCATTTCTATTTTAAAGTTCTGCCTTTCATGCTCAGCTTTTTATGTAGAAACTTTATTAATACAATTCACATATTACCCATTTCACCCATATGGAGCCAGTGGCTTTTAATATATCCATAAAATTATACAACCATCCCTATAATCCATTTTTAAGCATTTTACAACCTCCAAAAAGACATGCATTTAATAATAGTCAGTACCTGGTCCTCCACTCTCCCCTGCCACACTGCCCCACCAGCTTCAGCAACAACTGAGCTGCTTTCTTACCTATATAGATTTGCCTGTTACAGATATTCCATAAGAACTGAATTGTACAGTGTGTCATCTTTATAACTGGCTTCCTTTATTACACATTTCTGTTGTAGCATATACTATTTATGCATTTTTATTCCCTAATAAAATTCCACTGTATGGATATATTACATTTTATCCAATTGGTTGACATTGGAGTTGCTTCCACTTTATAGCTGTCATGAAAAATGCTATTTTCTGTGTGAGTTTTTGTATGGGCATGATTATCATTTCTCTTGGGTCTAAACCTACAAATAGAATTAGTCATATGTTGACTCTAAGTTCAACCTTTTGGGGAATTGTCAGCCTGTTGTCAAAGTAGCTGTACCATCTTACACTCCATCAACAAGGTACAAGCTTCAACTTACCCAAATCCTTTCCAACACTTATTATTATTTGTCTTTCTAACTGCACTCATTTAGTGGCATGAAGTTGTATCTCATGTGGTTTTGATTTATATTTCCTTGGCAGACAATGATGATTATGATGATTTGATTTTAGTGGTTATTTGCCATTTGAATTTCCTCTTTGGAGAACTGCCCTATTCAGATCCTTTGTTGATTTTACTTGGGTTGTCTATTGTTCTATTATATGACTTCTGTATATATTCTGAATGCATGTCCCTAATCAGAGATAGGCTTTGGAAATATGTCCCCTATTCTATGTGATCTCTCTTCATTTTCTTCATATGGTCCATAGAAGCACAAACGTTTTTGGTTTGTTTTTATTTTTTTAATTTGGTGAAGTCC
Source organism: Thryonomys swinderianus (assembly GCA_004025085.1). NCBI lineage: Eukaryota > Metazoa > Chordata > Mammalia > Rodentia > Thryonomyidae > Thryonomys > Thryonomys swinderianus. Next base: position 15,095 of record PVIC010034918.1, on the reverse strand, counting down.
GGTACACTTAATTTTTTTCTTTAGTCATTGTGTCATATATATTTAAGAAGATTTTATCCAAAGTCACACTGACTTATTCCTTTAACAATTTCCTTGTCTTTATAAGGAACCAGCTCTTGGGTTGATTTTATTGTTTTTCTCTATTTCATTAATTTTCTCTGTAATGGTTACTTTATAAGTCCTCTGTTTGCTCTAGATTTATTTTTACCTGTTTTTTCCAGGATGTTAGTGTTGAAGATTTTGTGATTTGAGATTAGTTCCTTTCATAATGTGGGCATTTACAACTGTAAATTCTATCTTTAAGCACTCTTTTCACTACATATCATAGGTTTTGCTATGTCTTCATTTTTATTTATCTCATAATTCTTTGATCAATTGCTTGACATCATCTTTGTCTGGACTTCACAGATTTCATTTTGATACTGATATTTAATTTCATTTTGATACTAATTTTTAATTTCATTTTGTTGTGGTGGGAAAACATGTCTTGTACCACTTCTCTTCTTTTAAACTAACTGATCTTTGCTTTTTGCTGTGACTAGGATACATCCTGGAAAAATGCTCATGTACCCTTGAGATAAACTGTATCTTCGATGGTTACTATGTGGATGTTTATAGAGGTCTTTTCGTTGAATTATGCTTTTGCCCAAATCTTCTATTTTCTTGTTGATTTTCTGTGTACTTGTTTAGCTATTATTAAAAGTGAGATTTTGAATCCTCTGATTGGTATGTTGAATGGTCTCTTTCTTTCTTGAGTCCTGTCAATTTTTGCCTCATGCATCAGAACTCCATTAGGTGCATACACGTTTGAAATGTTTAAGTTATTTCGAAGAATTCATTCTTCTAGGGCCAGAGATTTAGCTAAGTGGTTCTAGCTGCTGTACAAGGTCCTGAGTTCAATCCCCAGTAACTATATACAACAGTACCAGACATGGTTACTTACACCCACCAGCAATCAGTACCACATACCACAGTGCTGGGTGTGGTGGCTCATGCCTATAATCCCAGCACTCGGGAGGCAGAGGCAGGAGGATTGCTGAATTTGAGGCTTGCCTGGGCTACCTAATGAGCTCAGGGCCAGCTTGAACTTTATAAGTGAGACCCTGTCTTTATTTAAAAAAAAAAAAAAAGAATTCATCCTTCTATCATTATAATCTATTATTCTATCATTATAATCTGTTATTTTTCTATAATGGTATGCTTTTTGTTTAAAATCAATTTTGTGTGATATTACTATAGCTAATTCAGCTTTCATACAGCTCTTTTTCTATCCCTCTTTATTTCTACTTCCAGCTATTTATTTTTTAATTTTATAGTATGTCTCCTGAACATAATATATATTTGGTCTTGTTTTTTTATACATTCTTTCTATGGCTTTTGATTGCACTGCTTAATCCATTATATTTAATATTATTATTTATATGACTAGGAATACATTTTATTATTTCACTTTATTTTCCTATGTATGTCATGGCTTTTGTTTTTGCATTTTTCCTTTAGCACTTTATTTTACACTGAGAATATTTACTACTGTAACATTTTCAGTCTTTCCATGATATTTTCATAATTTTTTAGAGCTATTTTCCAGTCGTTACTCCAGGCTTACGATATACAGCTCAGCTTATCAGGATCTATGTTTGATTCACACTAGTTTAATTCCACTGAGGCATAAAAATATAACTCCTATGTACCTTTATTTTCTTTTCCTTCTTTTCTGCTAGCATTGTTATACATATGTCTACATAAGTTAATAGCTCAGTGGTACATTGGGGTTTATTTCTACTGAGAAAATTAATGAGAATAAGCATATAGGGAGAATTTATATATTAACCTCCTCATTTATTGTTGCTGATTTTCTTTATTGTAAACATCCAGACTCATTTCCTTAGTCCATTGCAATTTTAGACCCTCCTGCTTCTTTTGTTCTGTTATGATCAACTGTGTTGTGTTTGTGTGTTACAGGTATGGTGGTATTGTGTGTGTATTATATGTATGTATATATTATAAATGATATATATATAATATATAAGATATAATATGTAACATATACATAATTACGTCTGTATATATAATATATATTTTACATACATATATGTTATAATTGCATTTATAATCACTTAATACAAGAAAGGGAAATAAGTATGCGTTTTTACTCTCTTATGTAATTATATAATTATCATTGCCAGTGCTTTTTTTTTAATATGAGGATTTCAGTCACCATTTGAGGTCATTTGCTGTCAACATGAAGAGCTCCCTTTAGCATTTCTTATAACATAGGTATGTTGGCAATTAATTATCAGTTTTTGTTTATATATTTCCTTATTCGTCTGAATTTTTCCAAAATGGCTTGTTGGAAATAAAACTTCCCTTGATAGTTTTGTTGAATTTTTTTCAACACACTGACTATGTCATCTCTCTGCCTTCTCACTTGAGTGGTTTCTGATGGAAAGTCGAGTTAGTCGAATGACATTCCTTATACATTAGTTATTTTTCTCCCGCTACTTTCAAGGCACTTTTAGCGTTACCACTATGTGTCTGGGTTTGAACCTTCGTTTTTCCTGCTTGGAGCTTTTTTAGATTCCTGGGTCTATTAGTATTTTTCGTTAACTTTGAGGAGTTTTCAAGTACTTTGTCCGTTCCCCCCCCCCTTCTTCTGGCACTCTCCCTGTGTGTATGTGTTGGGTGCTTTCTGGGTCATTTACCACATGCTCGTTTTTCCCCGGCAGAACGGCTCGCCTGCCGTCCGGGTCGCTGCCCTCGCCGAGCCAGCAGCTCTGTCTCAACCGCTTACCTGTCAGCCCCGCCGCGTTCTAGGAGCGCCCTTGGGGCTGAGCGTCCCCGGGGTCCGTTCCAGATCGGGTCAGCTCCTCTCGGTCAGCGCTCCCGCGTTCTCCCCTGGACAACTCCCCCCAGCCTGTGCGCTAGTCGTGGCTGGGGCGGGGCGCGGCTCCCCAGGAGCGGCACCGTGGCTCGCGGTGGGTCCCGGCGAGGAGGGCGCAGCTTCTGACCGCCTTCGCTTTCTCCACCCACCTCCGTCCTGTGCGTGAGCTGGACAGAGGGCAGGAGCAGTTCAGCGCCCTTGCTCCGCCGTGCCAGCGCTAAGCCCCGTCCTAAAGCGGGCACCTGGAGGGAGACGGGGGCGCCGGATTCCTCAGCTCCGCTTGCCTGAAACTGAGCCTGCGACGTGGAGCCGGAGAGAATGGTGCGGGCAGCGCCCTCGCTGCTCTGCGACGGGACAGGCCTGGACTGGGAGTGGCCTCGGCTCCCGTCCGGCCGGAGCTTCCCTCCCACCCTGGCTGAGCTGCGGGAGAGCCGCAGCGAGCGGGTCACGGTCCGGAGCAGACTCGCTGTTCTCCCTGAGCATCAGTACATGTTCTTTAATGCACGCTTCTTGGAGCGCTGTATGTCATTAAAATGTTTCCAAGCGCATAACTGGTTGGGTTTGGGGTGGGTTGGATTTTGGTGTTTGTTTTATTGTTTTATCATTTATGACTGTTTTTATGGAAAGCAGATCTACAGACCCTTTCATGCCTCATTCCAAAAGTTTAATCTGTATTTTTTTTTTTTAGTCTATCTGGGGTTTTATTTTTTGTGAATAGGCTGGGTTTTATTTTTGAAATACATATCCCACCTTACACTAGCACCATTTATTTAAACATCTGCTTCCCTGGAGATCTCCTCGGCCATCACTGCCCCGTAACACGCCCGAACCTCTGCGACCCGCGGTAACGCGTTCTCCGCTTGAATTGATCCACTGTCTTCGCGCCCAGAGCTCCGGCGTGAGGTGGGGCCCCGGGGCCAAGCGCCTGCTCTTCTCCGAGAGCGCTGCAGCTGTCCTGGGGTCTTTGCAGCGTCCGTCTGCCAAGAGCTCACACGTAGGTACACGCTCTCGCACCTGCTGGAGACGGGGTTCGGATGCTCGGGATCCGGGGTTAACTCGGGAGGAACTGGCTTCTGTGCGGACTGTGTCTCCCAGGCTGTGAGCGCGGCACCCCACTCCGTCCTGCGAGTGAGCGCGTCACTTGACACACAGGAGGTCTGCTCCCTTGGGCCACGGCTCTTTCAAAGACATGTATCATTTTCTGCTGTCTCCGCTCTTTCCTTACAAGGGTTCATCTCACTTAGTCGTGTCAGTGTGGGAAGAACAAATCACCCTTAGCCCGTGCGATGCCAACTGTGCCAGAAAGCCAGATGTGTGGACAGTGGGTTCTTTTGGTTGCTGCCTGAACTGGATCAACTACCCAACAGGAGCAAGAATGGAATAAGGTGCCTTTTTTGTCTCCAAGCAGCACCTGCCTTAAAGCTCCTACCCCACCTTCTACTACCAGTTCATTTCCTGTCGTGTTTTCTCCAATGCTCCAGCTGTTTTCAGACAATAAGAACCTAGCATGAGGCTTTGCCGTTTCAATCAAGGCAGGAAAACCGTGATGGGGGGAGCCTTTAAAAGTCACTGCAATTGCTTCCTCTTTATGTTGTTGTTTTTCTGATTACAAAAGGATTATGTATTATTTCCAGAAATTCAGAAAATACAGAAAAGTGCAAAAGAGAAAAAATAGAAGTTATTTGCCATCAGGGAGAACTGTAGATAATAGTACAGTATATAACTTCATGTAGAGTTTTTCTTTGTGTTTATATAACATAGGCATACGGTGGCTTTTTAAAAAATAGCACTTTCTGAACTGATGTCTTCCCTCAGACCAGCACTTTCTTGGGACCAGGGCTCCCAACACAGACTGGTCTACACTCAGGAGTTCACTGTGGGCTACCAGAGCTCAGACTCAGCTCCTGCAGGAGAAGCTGGTGCCCCGTTAAAACAGCCAGCAGGTCACATGCCAGCTCACAGAACTCGGCCCACCCATTTTCGCATTGGCACGAACCTGGTGGCCCCTCAGGTTTCTACCTGAATCTAAAATGCTAGGATGGCAAGTCCCCTACAGTCCGTGGCCCCGCAGCGTGGCCTGATGCTCGCCGTAAGCTGAGCCGCTGCAGCATGGGTGCCCTCCTCAGTGAGCAGGGCCCTCGTCCTCTGGGGAAGGCTACCCACGGGCAGGTCGGAGGAATTACCTCCCCACAGCTCTGGAGGCTGGGCTGCGGGGGCCAGCGACTGTGGTGTCTGAACTGTCTTCCCGGTGTACGATGGTCGTCCTGTCATATCCTTACAGAGCAGGAGAGCGAGGAGCATAGAAAGACAGACAGAGACAGACACACAGATACAGAGAGACAGAGAAAGATGATGTCTTTTGTGTCTTTTCTGACAAAGGTACCTTCCCATTGGTGAAGGCCCCGCCCTCAGCACCTAACACAGCCCCAGCCCGTCACACTGGAACACTGGGACCGGGGCTGCAGCCTGCAAGTCTGGAGAGACACAGAACTCAGTCTGTCACTAGGGAGGCTTTTGTTGGGGGGGTCTTCATTGGTACATTAGATATACACATCATGATCACACACAATACTGACAATTGTACCAGCATATGACACAATTTAATTCTCATTTTTTCCATTCCCCCACCCACCCTACAGCCCCTGCTACTATATACATAAGTTTGTTTCCCTTTTTTTAGTGCCATCATATTTTTTCCTGTTGCTACTCACCCCTACACCCCATTTCCCTTTGAATATTTTCTATTTCACAGTACCTACCATATATTCTAGAGCTCATTTACATCTTCAGTTTGTCATACCAGAGGAAAAAATATTACATTTACAGATCTGTGACCTATTTATTTCACTTATGAGTATGTCCTGAAGGTACGTCCCTTTGAATATAAATGACTCAAACTTACCATTCTTTATGGCAGAGTAATACTCCATTTCATAGAAAAACCATATCTTCTTTATCCACTCTCCACTTGATGGGCATTTGGGTTGTTTCCAAGATTTAGCTCTCACAAACTGAGCTGCCGTGAACATGGGTGCACGTATGTCACTGTGATGTGAATCTTTTCATTCTGGCGTGTACTTACCTAGCAGGGGATAGAGGGTCAAATAGGCTTTTGAGTGCACTTCTCACCAAGATGGTGGAAGTTGGGAGGCTCGTATTTAAACAAGAGAGCCTGCTTGCCACTGTTTTCCTCGAGAAAGGACAGCATGAAAAGCAAGGGCCTTCCTGGACCCTGTGAGGTCTCGCTGTCTAAGTACCAAGAGCGGAGCAGCCTCCGGGTGCCTTGTCCACGGAACCCCTCTGGTCAGGCCGGGGGTCTGTCCTCCTGCTCCTGGAGCCCTGTCCGCAAGTCCACGCCGGCTGCGGGGAAGAGTGTTCGCTGAAGGCACAGGGACAGTGCGTCGTGCTGACTTGGGGCTGTTCACCCCCAGTGCCTGCACAGGGAGGTAGAGGGCACCATGGTCCATTCTGGACACAGATGAGGCCGGGACCAATGCCAGGGAAGCGTCCCTCCCCAGCCACCCAGTGAGCGGCACCTGCCCAGCCTGCTCAGGACAGCTCCCAACCCTGAGCGAAGTTGTGACTTCCGGTGAGGTCGATCCCGATGACCCACAGCCTGCCCCGTTTCTCCACGTCTCTGACGCACAGCGGGCTCCCACCAAGCAGCCGGGCTTGGCCTGACACGGTGTGGTGTGTCCCGCCCACGTCTGCACACTGAGGCCGGCGTGCCCCTGCGTGTGCACACTGTGGGTCGAAGGGGCCTCGCTCACGGTCTGCCGCCCCTCCAGGCTCCCGCACAGCAGCCTGAGCCGGACCCAGCCTGAGGGTGGAAGACGCGGCAGACGGTGACCAGGGCCCGGGCAGTGGCCCAGTCCTCGAGGGAAGGGACACACCCCGGGTCACCACAGATCGCAAGCTGAGCTCGGCTCCCCCCGCGTCTTTCCATGCAAGGGGGATTCGCATCACGGCTGACCCCCAGGCATGAAGTCTAGGGTGTTGCGGCCTAGAAACTTCCTCCGTGGGTGAGGGGACGCGCCCTCCTTGCTGGTCTCCAGGCCTCCCGGCGGGGGAGAGAAACTGCCCCCTGCACGTGGAGCGCCAGGTCTGGGAGCCTGACAGACCGGGCCTGGGGCCGAGGGCGGCTGTAAGCGGCCCGCCCATCCGTGCCACCGTTGCCACTGCGGCCATCTGGAAGCTTCACCACCGTGAAGGGTGTCCTAGCAGTGGGGGCATCTGTGCCCGGGCGACGGGCCTCCTGGTGACGAAGCGGCCCCGATCCCTGTGCGTGGACACGGGAGGCCACAGGGTGTGGCTGTCGGGGTGCAAGAGGCCAGCAGGTGCTGTCGGTGCCTGGGTCTCTTTTGAGCCCCAAGTCAGTTTATTTAAATGACTCTCCGATGACCCGCAGTGCCAGGTGGGGGGCACCTTCTCTGTCGCACCTGCAACGTGCCTGGGAGTAAAGGAGCCGATGACACGACTTCACCGCGCCGAGTCTCACCGCGTGCTGCGTCACTCTGCGCACGATCCGCACGGCTACCAGGCCCCGTCCGCGAGTTCTCCGCCCTGCCCACGAGGGGCAGCCCCGTCTGGGCACACCGAGCCGCTGCCCACACACACCCCCTCCCGGAGGCCCTCCTCCTCAGGTTTGCTTTGCCCCACGAAGGGACTTGAGGGACATTAACTCAGCTTGAAATATCCTGAGAACCGCATGGAGGGGCGTCCACTGAAGCGTGTCAGGAGCCCTGCCCCGTGAGGGCACCCGGACAGCAGCACCGACGGGGCGGGCAGCCTGGGGTCGGGGGCAGGACCTCACCAGCCAGTCTCTGTGTGGACAGGGCAGGCTCCTGCACCGCAGCCCAGGCCGACCCGCCAGGACACTGGTCGCAGTGCCCCTCCGAGTACTCGGCACGGCCGGCGGCCTGGCCCCTTGGGGACCAGCCTTCCGACACGGTCCGAGGCAGGCCAGGCATCCAGAAAGCCAGGTCTGAGTCTGCGAGACTCCAGTCTCGGCCACGTGCCGAAGTTCCCGTCCATGATGGATGCGGTTTAGATTCGTACATCGTGTCTAGAGAGAGCAGTGCCTCGCGGGCGCCTCAGCACCACGCCTCTGACTCCCCGGGATTCCTTCCCTCTCCCCGTTCTTAAGCCACTGTCCCTGCTCCGCACGTGTTCGGCCCCTCTGCCTCCCAGCCCCCCACAGAACCCCATCGCAGGCTGGCGGAGCCATAGTCCAGACCCTAAGACCTTTCCAGCCGTGACTGCCGTTTCTCCAGGTGCCCGTCATTCTGTCTGCCAGCGTCACCCGTCCCTCCTCTGCCCAGGAGAACTCTGAGCTCCTCACGGAAGATGGGAGTGACTAGGTCACGTTCACGTGTGGGTTATCCGCAGGGCAGGTTCCAGGGAGGTGGGGCAGGGAGAAGTGAGGGGAGCAGGCGGGCCCTGGCATCCACCGCTGCCCTGGGCTCGGCCTCGCAGCCCTCCCTGCAGTCTCCGGCTAGCTTAGAGCTGGGCTGCGGCTGCATGGGCTTCGCGGTCACCTCCCCAGAGCCAGGGGCAGAGGGTCCCCTCCTAGGGTCCAGTGGATGGCACAGGCAGGGGCAGGCGGTCGCCTGGCCCCAGACTCTAAGCGCTCCGTCCTGTCCGTAAGGCCTGGGTTTATCGGCAGCACAGCGCAGAGAAGAAAGCTCCAGCCCAGCCGCCGAAAGGGTCGCGAGTGTGTTAGGTTTCTGTTCAGGCACAGCTGTGTCACCTGTGGAACTGTCTGATTTGTTCTCTTCAAGGATCAGAGCAGGCAGGCTCTTTAAAACCAGCGGCTTTAATTTCTTTTTCTACTCTCCTGATCTTTGATTCTGAACTCCTGGTGTGGTCTACTGCAGGAAACCCACAGGGGCGGCCGAGCTCCTTCCGCTGCCACCACACCTCCTTCATCTTGGGGTGCACGCCCGAGAGCGGGAGGCGAACACAGCCATGCGGCGGCAGATCGAGGGCTCTGCGTGCTGCAGCCTGAGATCTGGGGCGAGCGCTCGCAGATGATGAGGGGGAATTGTTGACATTATCGCCCTGAAAGCCACCGCCTGGCTGGAGAGGACTGAAACGCGAACCCTCCCGGACGTGTTGTCAGATTCCTGGAGAACTCCTCAGGAGGCCAGTCATGGCTCTCCCTTGTTCACGTGGGGCTCGGGAGAGACGTCCTGGGCCCGCATCGCCCACGCTGTTCCAGAGACACCCGCTCACCCGCACACTCACAGACGGAGGGAGCCAGGCCTGCAGGGGAGGCAGAAGCCCCAGCCTCCGGCCTGAGCGCTGGCTGAGTTGTCCGGGTGCTGTCCGGAGGACAGGGACGCTGAGTGTCTCGGGGTTCGCCCCTCCGCGGTGCTTCAGCCCGATCAGATGGCTCCCCCGACCTTTCCAGCCCTGAGCTGAGCTCTCCTCACTGTTCTCAAGCTCACGCTGCTCCCAGAAAACCTGTCTTCCTCAGGACAGGCCTTAAAAGGGGGGGGTCTGATTCACAGAACAGATCTTTCTCATCCTGATTCTAAAAAGAAAAAAAAAGTGTAGGGTTTTGTTATCGTTTGTTTTGCTTGGTTTTTGAGATGGATTTTCCCTGTATATTCAGGGTGGCCTTGAATTTGTGATCCTCCTGCCTCAGCCTCCTGGGTCGTGTGGTTACAGGCGCCACTGCTCTCAGCTGGAATGCGGAGGCTGAAAATGGTCTCAGGGCTCTGAGTTACAAAGTCACACTGCTTGTGTAAGAAGCTTCTGTTCCAGATTAGTCCCTTGCTGCTGCTTTGAGGAATGGCAGTGGAGTCTTGGTGCTGGGTTTCCTGTAAGTGTCTTGTGTTCGTGGAGTATGTACAGTGGTGCCTCAGGAAGGTGAGGAAACGGACATGGTGGGGCAGGCAGGAGAGCAGTGACCAGAGGAGAATCTGAATTGTGGGATTACTTTTTCATCAACCGCACTGACATTTTCACTCATCAGTAAACATTTGCTCAGACCATGCTGTGTTCTTGTGACCGTGCCAGGCCCGTGGGTACAACAGCAGCCTTGTCAGATCCTTCCCCAAAGGAGCTCGCGTGTGAAGAGGAAGAAGCTCAGGACTACGCGAGTGTGGACGTGATGGCGGTGGCCTCACAGGGCAGGGCAGGGTCTGGGGAGGGGCGGCGGCTGGGCAGGCGGGACCGGTCAGTGGTGAGGACTGGCAGGCTGCCCGTCTCGCTGGAGGCAGGAGCGGGAGGGGCAGTACTTGCACGGGCGGAAGGCGACCTGAGAGCCGCACCCCAACACCTGACTGGGTCCCCCGGGCCCGGAGTTGGAGGCTCGCAGCCCGCAGCGTGCTGATGCGGACGGTGAGTGCTAACCTTCTCGGCCCTCATTTGGCCTCTGAGCGTTCAGTGGTCTGATTAACTGGCCCGGCTCCCTCCTCAGCACATGTGGAGACATTTTGTTTAGGAGGAAGTGGAAATGGCCAGCTCTGTAATAACAGAATATTGAAAAGGTCACAGCAGTGCGGTGAGTCTCCCACTTACAAATCATGGGGAGCGTCAGCTGAGAGAACCCATGCTCCTGACAAATCAGGGAGCAGAGGCTTAAGACCACACAGCTGATCAGGCTCGGCGGAAATCTGAGGACCATGGAAAAATCAGGGGAGAACATGGCTGCCTCAGGCAAGGGAGTCAGGGCAGCCTGGCGCTGATCAGAGCCACGGGTGGGGGAGGTGCTGCCCCCAGTGGCCACTCCCGTGATAGCAGCACCTGCAGGTTCCGGCGGGGTGGGAAAGCCCTGGACTTAACCTGAGGGGGTTTGGGGCGGGGCGCCCTGCCTTGGTGGTCCCACCTGGCTAGGAGTTACCTGGAACACCTCTCCATCTTGCCACAGAAGTCTAAAAAGACACCTTTGGCTAAATGAAACATTGCTTGCCATTAAAGTCAACAAAATTGTATTTCGTTCAGAATATTTTGAGGTGGTGTTTTTCTTCTCAATCAGGATTGGCTTTTAGAAATTATCTTTTTGAAGAAATTAGCTTTTCAGAAGGAGAGTGACCAAAAAAGCTCCAAATTCAAACCTCATAAAGAGAGCACAGGTTTATAGCTTACTTTACTGTGGGGTTCTAAAACCAGTGTTAAAGAAAAATGACTGATTTACTCAAAGACAGGACAATTACCTGTTTCTGTGCTAGGACAGCAAGCTGAGTGAGGGCTTCGCACACAAGCCGGTCTCGGCCTGCAGCACCAGCCACCAAAAATCTTAGCAGGTCAGTGAAGCTGCGTGGAAGTGGAAAGCTCACCTTAAAAAGAAAGCTCAGAAGATTAGGAGAGATGCACATCAAAAACAACTCTGATTAAACCATGATAAAGAATACTAAAGACTGGAAGGGAGAAACAGGATACACAGAGTATATTTTTAAACCACAGACACAAAGGTTTCTGCGAGCTTTGTTGATAAGGGGCTGACATTTTGAGAATGGTTGATTAAAAGCTTCTTGGCACGAACGCTCTTTTTCACTGGGTGTAGAGTACAAAAATCCATGGGGGTAAATTGAAATTCTACATCCTAAGAGAAGACTGAAAGATTTACTGCCACAGATTCAATTAAGTGGCTAAAAAGTGTACCGTCTCCTTCAGGATTCATTTAGACTCCTGTCTTAGAACTGCGCCGTGTCTCGGTGCATGTGCTAATGGGACGCTTCCCACAGGACATCGGGGAGCTGTGGTCACAGGACGCAGTTTGCCCCCTGCAGCTCTGCGGCCTGGGCCTGGCTGTCCACTGGAAGCCCATTCCGCGTGCCACCCATGGTCCCGGCCGTGGGGCAGCCAGCTGCTCTATGAGCTTCCTCCCCACAGCTCCTCAAGAACCCGACTGTAGAGACGCTCAGCAAGCTGGGAGTCTGAACCCGCAGTCGCGGTGCTGGTGCTCAAAGCCCGGCCTCCCGCGCCAGCCCAGCCCTGCCCTCAGAGTGCCCTCTGGCAGGGCCCTCGCTGAGCAGTAAGGGACGCTGACCGCCCCTCCCACACACTGGCGTCTGTGTCCCGGGTTGTTGACCTGCCTGCTGGTGCTGGAGCGGCCTGGGTTGTCTGGATACCACCTTAGTTAGCCAGTCTGCCCTGTTCAATGAAGGGGTTATTTAAGGATCCGTCCCTGGCAGTGCATTCAAGGGTCCAGAGGTGGGCTACACAGCAGCAGGAAGGCTGGTGAGTTATTGCAAAGTACACTCTGGGAATTAACCCAGCTGCAGGGCACCATGGTGAGCTCGGGGTGGGGCATCCTCAGTGGCAAAGGCCTGAGTGTGCTGTCAAGGGAAGGAAAGGCAGGAGGGGCAGCTGCTGGTCTTTCATCACCATGACAAGGTACCTGGGGGAGTCGTCTGGAGGAAAGAAGGGTTTATTTTGGCTGCGGTTCCATAGATACCAGTTTGCAGTCGGCCGGTGCCGCGGCTGTGGGCCTGAGGCAGCGGGTGGCGGAAGGACCAAGACATTGCGCTCCTGCACCGGGAGTCGGGCGGGAGAGAGGGCGTCTGTGCTCGCGGGTTCCTCCTCCCGCTGCGGCCCCGCCATCCTCTTACCCGTCCCGTTAGCCAGCGCCACCACACAGGCCGGGCCTCCTGTCAGTTTGCCGTCTCCACGCCCCTTATCTCGGGCACACGCCACACCCACAGGTGTGTCTACGAGTTCACATTCGAGCTGCCAGTCCAGTGCCACATCACGCGGGCTGGCAGTCCTCGGTGTGCGGAATGGCGGGGGCCGACCGGCGCGGAGGCTCGGGTCCCGCGGGCACCGCATGCGGCCGCCAGTGCGCCACAGCCCGCCTCTCCTCTCGGCTGCTCACAAGGGCCCTGCCCACCTCCCACGCGGTGCTAAGTGTTGCTGTAAATGGAGTAGCAAGTGCCGTGGAGTGAAAGGTCACCTGCCAGACGCGAAGGGTTCGGGGCTGTGGGCTGCAGGGTCGGGAGGTCCCGGGTGGCGCCTCTGGAGGGGAGCAGGGCGGTGGGCAGAAGGAAAACCATGAAGGGTGCAGATCTGCAGAGACAGTGGGGAAGAGCGAGGCAGGGGCTGCTACGGAGGACCCGCCTAACCCCCGTGTCCCCAGGAGAAGCCGGACTGGGGTCTCTGGAAACTCCACGCCCCGTGGCACGGCCCGTGGCAGCCAGGCCGCCTGTCTTGTAGGGAACGTCCCCGCTGCTCGAGACCGTCCTCAACCGCGATGTTATTTGTGCACGTGATTGAGCTTTTTCCCCGCGGCGCATCCGGATTGTTTGTAATGAGAAAAGGATAAAGAAGGGTAATTTTTTCTTCAAAAATGATAGCACAGGCCTAAAACCCCAAATGGAAGTAAAATAGGAACAAGTTAGAACCGAGGAAAATCAGTAAGACAGATGAGGTTTAAAATAAGAGGTTTGAAAACCTGACAGCTACAAGAGACATGAGGAAAGGAATTAAAGACTAGAATTTAAATCCCAGATATTCAACTGGAGATAAAATAAGAAAGGAATAAAAACAATGAATTTAAAAATTAAGTGTTATAAAAAGGAGATGGGTTAAAAGCATAGAAATTAATGAAGTTAAGATAAAACTATGAGTTAATGGCTTCAAAATACAAAGCAAGTAGGGTTAAGAAAGAACTGCTGAGACCATAAAGAAAGGAAATCATGTCATTTGCAGAAAATGGGTGGAACTGGAGGTTGTCTTGTTAAGCAAAATGAAGCAGACTCAGGAAAACATCACATGTTTTGTCTCGTGTGGAGTCGGAGGGAGGAGGGAAAGATGTTAAAAGTAAAATAGAGACCATTAGCGACCAGGAAGGCGGCGGAAGAGCCGGGAGGCCACAGCGCTGAAAGGGATCGTGTTGTGCAGGAACAAACTTGCCAAACTGAACACACCATCGCGCATAACTAACATGCACTAAGCAGGCATTCATCTCCTCCCAGAGGGGAGAGAGGGGAGGAACTGAGGGACAGAGGGACAGAGGGACGGAGGGAGGGAGGGAGGGACGGATGGACAGATGGACGGATGGACGGACGGATGGAGGGACGGATGGAGAAGGAGGATCTAGCTGTCAGGAGAGGAGAGAGGACACTCCGAGCGCCTGGGCAGGAGGGTGGAAGAGACTCGGTGGCCTGCGACCCAGCACTGCCACCCTGTGCAGCCTCCTCCTGTGGGTCCTGCGGTGGACTGCTGACCACCCAGAGCAGCCTTCCCTTCGGTGCAGGCAGACGGCCGCCCCCGGGCGATGGGCGACGGTGCCAGGCAGCGGTGCCAGGCGGGCGGGCCGGAGGACAGGGCACCAGCCAGGTTCACAGCCACCTCTCCACACCCTGCTTCTCACCGCTCAGCTGCAGCGCCCAGTCTTTAGAATGAATGCTTTACACTGCCCCTATTTATTACCCTGAAATGAAAATTAGCAGTAATATAATCTCCTTACGCATATAATTTCAAAACATGGTACACTAATTGATACATACAGGAGAAATACAAAGAAGGTAATTTGTGGTAAAGCGGTATGCATTTCAATACGTAGATCCTCACCCAAGACCGCAACAGAATTCATAACGAGGTGGCCAGATGTCGGCGTGAAAGCGTTGCCCACAAAGGCAGGCGATGCCCACCTGTGCCCCGAAGCGACAACTCAGAGCCACACGCTGTATTGCCATTGGCAGAGAGATAATGAGGAGCAACTTTTGAAGAAGTTTTTAACAAAGCAGCGTGTTACCCTTCCCTCTGTTTTCATAATAACTGTAGCCTGGGAAAATTCTGAGTCTACCGAATCATGCAGAAAATGTTTTGTGTTCACTTGTAACTATCTCTGGTTACAGTGGTTCTCGGCCCCAGAAATTAGCTGTGTTTTCACCAACGTGAGTCTCGGGGGGCCTCAGCACGGGGTGACCTGGCCCTTGGTCATTGTGAAGGACTCTCACGTGCAGAACAGGATGTGTCACCCCTGGCTTTCTCCTCTCAGGACCAACAGTGACCACACCCCATTCCTAGTGATTATTGCAACCTCCCCAGGATTTCCGGAAAAACATCTAAGAAGTTCTGCCCCTCGAGGAGCCTCTGTGCCACTGGGAGAAATCTGACGCACAGCCCTGCGGGCTCCTCCTTGAGACGGGTTCACACCCTCCGGCCTCAGGAATTGCAGGAACATTTGGGTGTAAAAAGAAACCATTCAGGAGCAGGAGCAGGAAAGCCCAAGAGAGATGCCGGAATCTTGGCCCCCATGCAC
>PVIC010034917.1:0-19330 GCA_004025085.1 Thryonomys swinderianus | reverse complement strand
CTATGTAGCCCAGGCAAGCCTCGAACTCAGCAATCCTCCTGTCTCTGCCTCCTGAGTGCTGGGATGACAGGCGTGAGCCACCACGCCTGGCACTGTGGTATGTGGTATTGATTGCTGGTGGACGTGAGTCGCCACGCCCAGTATTCTATGTGGTCACCGGGATTGAACTCAGGACCTTGCGCTTGTGAGGCAGGCACTGGAACCACTGAGCTAAATCTCCAGCCCTCAGATGCCCATTTTTGAATTAAGTCTTTAACTTGATGAGTCTGATTTTTTTTAAATTTCACATATTATAGATTGCAGTCCTTTGAGGAACATCTGGTATCTTTTTTAATTTGAATCTTTATTGGTACATTATATATACACATCATGCTCATGAACAATATTGAGAATTTGTACCAGTATATAACACAATTTAATTTTCATTATTAACCATTCCTCCATCCACCCTACAACTCCCCATCCCTATAAGTTTTGTTTCCTCTTTTGTTATTTTAGTAATTTTTCCCCCACATTATATGTTGTCTTTTTGCTCTGTTGGTGATTTCTTGTGCTGTGCAGAATCCTTTTAATAAAATAAAATTAAAACTATTATTCTCTGTGCTAGTTTCCATGCTACTGAAGTTTTGTTCATAGTCTTGATGTCCCAATGTGTTCAAGAGTTCTACCTAACCTGTCTTCCATCATGTCCCATTTGACCCTGATATTTCTTTGCTGGGTATGTTTCCAAATTAACTAAATGCACTATACCACAGTGACATATGTGCACCCATGTTTATAGTGGCATAGTTTATAATAGCTAAATCTTGGAAGCAGCCCACCAACTAGTGATTGGATAAAGATGGGGCTTTAAAAATAATAATAATAAAATGGAGTAGTTATCGGCCATAAAGAAAGATAAGCTTGCGTCATTTATAACTAAATGAATGTATATTGAGACTATATTCGTAAGTGAAATAAACAGGGCGCATATATAAATCTCAAATCTTTTCTGTAGTACAAGAAACTGAAGTTGTAAATGAGGACCAAAATGTGCAATAGATATTGTAAAATAGGAAGACAAGTTTCAAAGAGGTACAGGAACTAGGGGGAGGAAAGCAGAAGAAAGTAAAGAAGGGAAAGGAAAAATTGAAGATAAGAAGAAAAACATGGAAACAAAGCTTATGGATACAGGGGGAGAGGAGGTTACATAATGAGGAAAAATAGCAATCAAGATACGTCATTTACAGGTGCAAATCCTCAGCGATAAATGTGATCATAAATTCCACATAAAGTGTACCTTCTGTCCATCTGCTTCCTGTCCAGGCTCTGTGAGTAGCTTTCTTCTACTAGGCCCTTCTACCACATTGTCCCTGCCTCAGATCTGGCCAACCATGGTCTGTCAACATGAGCCAAAATAAATCTCGTTTCCTTGAAGCTGTGGATGTAAGGAATCATGTTTCAGCAAGAAGGAAAATGATTAGGAGAGATATTGGCACCAGAGAAGTGAGATCGTTGCTGTGATTGTAACTGATCATATGGTTTAGAAGCCGTTGGAAGTGCTTCATGGGATGGGTTTGGAAGTATCAGTTGCAGAAGGACTAGAGCGTTGTAAGCTATGTTTGATGGGTGGGGGTGATCAGAGTTCAGAAGACGAGAATATTGGTAGAAAAATGTATAGTAAAGGCCATGCCAGGAGGTTTCAGCCAAGAACTCCATCAGCAAGTGAGTTAGGGTCCATATGTGTTATGCTCGAGCAGAAAATTTGTGTACACTTTGTTCATGTCCCGAGACCTTATGGGAGACCGGGGTCCAGGGTGTAGATTCATGACTGGACAGAGGAAATTTCCAGACAATCCAACATTCAGGCTGTAGCATGTGGTCTGCTGGCAGCTTTAGCCAGGTTTGTACTCAAAATGTGGAGCAAAATTCTATTTAAAAAGTTTTCAGTTTTGCCAGAAAGAAAGTGCCTAAAAAGTTGGAGCAAAGCACAGCATGTCTACTGAAAAGATTATCACTAAAAAAAGCCAACTGTCTTGAATCAGGAGAATAGAAACGATGCCTTGAGTACATCAGGAGTCAGCAAGACCCTCCCCTTCACAAGCTCCACCAGACACAAATGAACGCCAGCTCCATGCGCACAACCCCGCAGTAACCTGTTGGCAGGGCCAAGCTGGCTGGCTGCGAGGCCCCATAGGGTTCAGCCAACAGGCGCTCAGAGGCCTGTTTGGATGACTGGGGTTAGCTCCTGCTCGGCCGAGAAGCGCGTCCAGCCATCCACAGAGTTCTGGTTTTACAGGCACGAAGAAGGCAAATTTGGGGGTTAGGGAGGTTTCCACTCACTTCTTTGGAGGTTTTGGAGGAGACCTGAGTGGCCAGGCGGCGTGTCCCTGAGAGGGCAGTGCGTGCAGCTGTGAGAGTGAGGTTGAGTGTCTGAGGAAAGCCATAGACGGTGCACAAAGCCGCCACACACACACACGCACACGCACACGCACACGCACATGCGCACACACACGAGATGCCAGAAGAACTATAGTCAGCAACACTGGAGAGGCGGGGCTTCCCGAGCTGTCCGAAGCTCGCATCTTGCAGCAACGTGGGTCCTGGTTGCAGAACTACGGGGGTTTAATAGAAGCCCCTCTGGGTTTTCATCTTGCTTTGATCCTACTCCTTTCTACCTGCCTTCCCTATCGCTCTTTTCCATTGAATGTTGGAAGTGTTTAAACTTCCTTTTTAAAAACTGCTGTAGAGGAACTCAGCTGAAAGTTTACTGTGAGTCTCAGAGGAGACTTTAGAGTTGGAATTTTCAACAGAACAGAAACAGCTTTGACCTTGGCAGCTTTTAGAAAACGACCAAATATGTTTTGCATAAATAGATACACATGACTCTTAGGAGATGAGGGTAGAATGCTTGGTTTGGATCAAGAGCATGCCCAGAGGCTCACAGGTAGCGCTGTTGGGGGTGATGTAGCCGTCATGCTGTTGGGCGAGTCACTGGAGGCGCCACTGAGAAGGTGTATCTGCCTCCCTGTCACCTCTTTTGATCTCTTTCCCTCCTGTCTGCCATGAATGAACAGGTTTCCTCAGCCAGACCCTTTCACCCTGAGAACAGGCCAACTGTGGGCTAGAACTGTCAAAATAAATCTGTCTTCTTTAATTAGTGGGTGTCGTGTATTGTGTGTCAGCGGTAAAAGTGACTAAGACACCTGCTTATAAAACCATCGCAGACCTAAATTCTCCCTCACTCACCCACTGACTAGTAACTTTTTCTGTGTATGTGTGAATTTTATTCTTTCATTCTTTTCAGAAAACATTAAGCCTGTTTCATTCTCATACTTCTAGAGTAAGTTTTAATAAATGTACTTTTTCAGAAAATTTTTATTTTAGATGAATTTTTATTTCTATCATAAGAAAAACCTATCCAGCGTTTTCTTATATATTGTAAAATCTAACATATCAGTGAGTATATTTCATCAGTCCTAATAGAATTAAGAATGTATTTATTATGTATGTGAATTTTAATTTACTTGGGTATCTTTTTTTTTTTTGAGACAGTGTCAGTAGAATTTTTGTCCAAATTTATTACTCTTCAGAAAACACCAAATACTGGGCTTTGTTAATATTTCTTATTTTTCTTTTTTTTCCTATCTTATTTTTACTAATATCTATCTATGGCTTATATTTTCTTATAAATTTCATTGGAGGCTTATTTCTTTTTCATTAATACTTCTTTTTCAGTAAAATAAACTCATATTTTCTTTCTTGTATGGCTTCAGTTGCATTTCATTCAATTTTAAATATTACATTTTAAACATAGTTATATAAAATGTACCAATTAAATCAATTCTTAAAAAGACAGTCAATATTACAAGGATTGAATTTCCCTTATATTTTCTATTTTTCACATAATTTAAAAAATATTAAATGATTTAAATAAGAGGTGATTTAGTTATCTTTCTATAATTAATGTCTTGCATATAGTTACCCAATGATATTTGTTACTTTTTGTAATCTTTGAGGCTTTGTTTTTAGCAAAAATGTATACATTTTGAAAAACACTTCTGTTTTTTTATTGAATTCTTTATTTGTACATTTTATATACAACTCACAATCACACTTAACATTGGGGAATTTGAACCAGTATATGACAGAAGTCATTTTTACCCATATCCCTAACCGCCCACAACAGCCCACCCCTTATATAACTATTTCTTTTTCTTTCCAAATCATATTTATTCTTTCCCCTCATTACATTCCCTCACCACATTCTCTTTGAATATTTCCTATTTTACAAAATCTACCATATATTCTAGAACTCCTTTACATCCACAGGTTCTCATCCCAGAGAAAAGATACAGCATTTACATATGTGTGATCTATTTATTTCACTTATTAGTGTGTCTTCAAGGTGTATCCATTTGCACATAAATAAATCAATCTTGTCATTCTTTATGGCAGAGTAATACCCAATTTATTTTTTAAAAAACACACATCTTTATCCAGTCTCCAGTTGATGGGCATCTGGGTTGTTTTCAAGATTGGGCTATAACAAACTGAGCTACTATAAACATAAGTGTATTTATGTCTTTTCAATATGATTCTTTTAATTCCTTTGGGTATATTCCTAGCAGGGGAATGGCAGGGCCAAATGGGACCTCTAATCCTAGTTTTCTGAGGAATCTCCACACTGATCTCCACAGTGGTCGCACAAGTCTACAATCCCACCAACAGTGGAGAAGGGTTCCTTTTCCCCCATAGCCTCACCAGCATTTTATTGCTGGTTGATTTCACAGTAGCAGCCGTTCTTTGTGGAATGAGATTAAATCTCAGCATTGTTTTCATTTGCATCTCTCAAATAGCCAGTGATGTTGAACGTTTCTTCATGTGCCTTTTGGCTGCTTTTTATTCTTCTTCTGACAAGTGTCTGTTCATTTCAGATGCCCATTTCTGAATTAGGTCTTTAAACTTGGGGGATTGATTTGTTTAAGTTCTTTATATATTCTACATAGTAGCCCTTTGTCTGAGAAACAGCTAGTAAACATTTTTTCCATATTGTTGGCTGTTTTCTGTTCAGAAGCTTTTTTTTTTTTAAGTAGGAAGAGATCCCATTTGTTGATTCTTCCTGCTAGTTCTTGTGCTATAGAGGTTTTGTTCATAAAGTCTCTCCCTAAGCCAATGTCTCCAAGAGTTTTACCTAATCTGTTTTCCAGCAGGCTTATTGTTTCTGTTTCAATGTTTAAGTCTCTAATCTGTTGTGATTTTACTTAGTACATGGTGAAAGAGATAAGTCTAGCTATAGTTTTTGGCAGGTTAAAGCCCAGATTTTTCAGCACCATTTGTTAAAGAGGCTGTCTTTCTTCCATTGAGGATGTTTGGCTCCTTTGTCAAAGATGAGGTGGTTTAGTGTATCTGGAGTTGTTTCTGGATCTTCTAATCCACTGGTCCTTGGGTCTGTTACTTTGCCAGTACCATGTAGTTTCTATCACAGTGGTTTTATAGTATAGTTTTAAATTGGGGATTGTAATACCCCCTGCCATGTTCTGGTTGTTTAGAATTGTTTTGCTATGCTAGGTCTCTTGTAGTTTCACATGAAATTTTGGATTATTTTCTAGCTCTGTGAAGTATGATGTTGGGATTTCAACTAGAATTGCATTGAATCTATATAGCAGTTGTGGGAGTATAGCCATTAATTTCTTGAAATAAAACTTATTTCTATTACAGTGTCTTCAACTTCCAAATATATGAGTTCCAACCTATTGGTTGTATTTTAAAAAGTGTTCCTTAGCTCACTGAAGAAATACTGAACCAGGGTTCTAAGCCAGTCATTTTTTTTTGTAAGCATTTAAGATACAGTGGTGTACGAAGGAGAATCTCTGTCTCTATGAAGTTTACATGCTAGTAGGACAGAAGATAGTAGGGAAATGAGTAGGTACATAAATATGTTAATTCAGATGATAACAAAGACACTAGGGGAAATACAGCCCTGAGGAGTGAGGGGATCATTTTATGGGCTCTTCTAGGTAGAATAAGTAAGCTTTTGGGAAGGGATTCCGTAGACAGAGAGGAGTAAGCAAAGAGTCAAAAGCTTGAAGTAGGAAAGTTCATGGGTAGCCATACCCGGGTTTGATGTCAAGTTGTCAAAGAAGAACAGCCACATGAAGCTTAGTGTGAGTCCACACTGACCAGCTGCTGATCACTGCACAGTCAGCTGGATCATGTCTTGGAAGTTTCTGTCGCTTTTCAAACTCCATTTTTGTTTCCTGTGCTGGAACTTCACCTTTCCTCTTTCATGTTCACTACATTTGTTTGGTAGAATTTTTCCAATGAAATGACATATGGAACATGACTTTTTTGCCCTGCATCATAACTGATAGTGTAATAACTGTGAAGAAAACCTGCCGTAATTTTAAATTGACTTTTAGAAAGAACTGCTTAGACTAGCAGAAAAGTTGAGAAGATGTTTTTGTCTTCATTAACATCTGGTATTAGCTTGGTATGTTTTTTACAAGTCATGAATATCAATGCATTATTCTTGTCCTAATTCCACAGTTTATTCATATTTCCTTGTCTATGCAATGTATTTTACTGTTTTAGGATCGCATCTAAGATGCTAGCTCTATTTGTCTGGTGTCATAGACTCTTCTTGATTGTGGCGATTTTTCTGACTTGCTTCTTTTCTGATGTCCACAGCAGCTTTGAATAGTATTGTCCAGGCATGTTCTAGGATGCTGTTCTGTTCTGATTGAGACCGTCCACCAAAAGTCTTGTGTGTTGGGAGAGTGGATGGTTCCTGGGGGCACTCAATGATGCACTCATTTACTGATAATGATAATGAACAGCTTGATAAGAAACCTTTTGCTACTGCTTCAAGTATTTACCATAGTTTTTACAGTTGCAATAAGGTGTCCTCCATATTCTTATTAAATGTCCACTGTAAAATAGTAGGGTGACTGGAATAAGAAAGAGCTTCATGTATCTCACATTTACCACAGCCTTGACTGTGCCAGTCTCTGTTGTGTTTTATTTACCTTCATGTTTGTGTAAGTGTATACTGTCATGTCTGCACAATAGGAAATCCTCTAACAATGGATTCTGCGGGACAGATACAACCTCATTATTCCATGACATGACCATATATTAAAAATAAGCAAATACTAGTGGTTCATTTAAAACTAGCATACTTGTTTTTAAGATCATCAACAATACATTACAACATATTCTCAGCATGTGGATGGAAAGCAAACGCAATGTGCTGTACTGTTCAAGCTGTTTAAAACTGGTGAGAAACAGGGTTCCATAACTAGTCTGAAGCAGATAAAGATTATTTTAATCACAAGGAGCCATGAAGCTCACGTTAGAAGTGCTTCCCGCAAGCAATGTTGCTTTTACTTTACTAATTCCTCATGGAAACCATATGTGAACATGCAGTACTCAAATTGTCAGAGACAGCGAATGAAAAGGACCTAGAAAGAGAATGGAATAGAGTGGAGAGGAAAGACATGGGGAGAAGAAAAGGAAATAGATACAGGAAGAAAAAACAGAAAACACAAATCATCAAGGAATACTGGTATATCAATAAATTACAGTGTTTGAGAAAGAATAATTTTATATTTCAAACTTTGGCAATATCTTTAACTTTTTCTTTTCATGCTGTGTGTGTGTGTGTGTGTGTGTGCGTGCATGCGTGCTTGTGCATGTGTGTCAAAAACGGAGGCATCTCCAGGTTGGTTATCATTTTCACTACAAAGTTTCTCAAATTCAGATCTCCTTTCCCTTTCTGTCCACAGCCGACACAACCCAAGGCCTTGGCCTCCACTCCTCTGCATCAGTCCATCTCTGCAGGGTGGGGTCCTTTCCTCTTCCCCTTCCCCCGAGTGACCCTGCCTGGTTCCTCCCGCAGCCATCGCCAGCTCTTCCACCTCTGTCACGTCCCACTTGGCTCCGCTGGTAGACACATGGAAGTCTCTGATCTCCCTGTGCTGCTGTTTTTGTAGTAACACAACTACTTCTGCTTCCTCAAATATTTCGCTGTCGTCTTGCCATGTAGTTATTGATAGGAACTTTCAAAACAAACAGTGATAAGCTAATAATAAATCACACCCTCAACAGCTTAGTAATCATTATATGTTAGATGCCAGGCTTTGGAATGATGTGAATTTTATATAAAATTTTATTCTAATAATAATTCTATGTCACATATATATGTATATATATGTATATGTACACACACACACACACACACACACACACACACACACACACACACATATATATATATTACACACACACATATTCTCAGGTACTTAACAAGGAATTAAAGGGGTAGTGTTGTCTTGGCAAGTGACAGAACCAAATTACAGAACTGTAGATAATCTTAAAAGAACAAAGAGATTATTTACTGTTGTTCATTATTATCAAATGTAACACTTGGGTTGTGGACTGATAGTCTCAGGATTGATTCCTTATAGATGTTTTTCTGACAAGGTCATTCTTATGCCTTCTGAACATTGTTCGTTAACTGAAATAGAATTTATTGTGACCTCCAACACCTCGCACACAGTATGTTACATTCTCACATTAAAATCTCTTCCTCTTTTCTCTTTGTTATTGATTTTATTGCTTCATACATTAGCAAACTGGTTTAGTTCTACTGAGGGTTATGGCCTATTTGTTTTGCTATAAAGTATAACTCTAGATGAGACAGCACCAGTCTTACTCTCAGAAATTATATTACACCATGAGGAAAAGTTAATAGGTAAGCAATGCCAAAATAAAACCTTTACAGATTTTCTTAGTGTTATTAAGAAAACTAACAAGTAATTATGACAAATACTCATAGGAGTAATTTTAGGTAGACAGGCCTTTCTTCTGAAGAAGTGATGCATTTCCCAAGGACTAAACTATGAGGGAAAGCTAAAACTGAATTTTCTGGAAAAAAAAATCATATTTTTTAGAGATAAGAATAACTCACATTTCTTAGAAACAAAGAGAAGAGCCATAGAAGATACAGTCAAAGTGCTGAGAAAAGCCAAATGCAATAGAGCCTCACAGGCTCTGAGAAAATAATCAGGGATTTATTGAGATTGCTATAAGAAACCACTGGGCAGTTCTAAAGAGAGGAGCAGTATGATTGACTAGTGTTGTTAAAAACACACTACAGATGCTGTTAGTGAAATTTTAGGTGCCAAAGAGTGGGTGACTCAAATTCTCCACGGCCCATATGAGCTTTATTTATATCCCCCAAAGAAAACTTCATATTCAGAATCCTTTTGTTTCCTGTGAGAAATAGGATTTAGTATGATAAATATATTTAGTGAATATGTTTAAGATAAACATGTAATTCATTTCTTTAGGGTAACAAGTATATGTAATACTTCTTATAAACCCCCTGGGTATTTCTTTCTCCTGAAATCAATGTGCTTTCTCTCTTAGTATTTGTTTCATGGAAGAAAAGCAATAAGATTTAACATACTTATGAGTGGAACTCACTGGGCATGTTGCTAGATACTTTGACTTAATGGATTTCTGTAAAAGCCACATAGAACTGTGGTTCTGACCCAACAGTTTGATTCTAGGACTTGTTAGAGGAATATTCTCTTGTGCACATGAGGCAAGAAGAAGATGCCATTTAGCTCAGCTCTTAGACTTTGACCCACATGTTATTTTTCTGGCTATTAGACTCATCTTGTGAAATTTGAAAGTATTTGTCTAGAACAGAGCTTTTCAAGTCAAACACTCCTATGGACTAGCTAATTCTTTGCTGTGGGAACTGTCCTATATTTTACTGTACATTTACCACACCCTTGCCTTCTACTTTTTAGGTGCCAGCTGTTTCTCTTACGTAACTAGGAATGTCTTCATTTTGAAAAAAAAAAAAAAAAAGACTTTTTCTCCTCATACAAGGGACCGTAAGTGCAAAATCTGTGACTTTTGAGAACAACAGGTTGAGAAGGACTTATTCTATTTGTACTTAAACTTTAAATGCAACCAGAACCCAAGCAGCAATCAGATATCTTGTTGCATTTTTGATATTTTATGTTATTTACAAAGATATTTTCTGGTAAGAAATGCTGTTATTTTCCCCTTTTCTCTCAATACAGAATACCAAACTACTGACTTTTACTACAGTGAGCAAATCTATTAAAATCTGTTAGTGGATGACGAATATTTTCTCAAAAAACTAATGTGTAAGGAATCAAAGTTCCTTGATCTTCAGGTATGTAAATTATATCTATAGGATTTGCTGGCAGAAGAGAAAATGTTTTTATATTTGAATACAAAGGAGTTGGAGGCAAATTCAGTTTTAAAAACTTACAGATTAAAGCAAATACAATTTTACCTAAATAAAATTTTTTTGTTTCCAAAATGTGGAAAGACATCTAAAGTGGGGTAAATCAAACTTAAAATATTCTTCCAAATATTTTCTTCATAGATCAAATTACTCCATTTCCTAAAATGCTTCTCCAAGAATTCCTGGTGGATATTTACCAATGAAGTTCTTAAAATCCCACCTGACTACTCATCTATTATGTCTTGTTACATGAATATACTTATTTATCATTTTCCTTTGTGAAGTGTTCTTTAACTCATACTCTGCCTGACCAAGTTATTCTGATCCTTCAAAATTAAAATCACCCATCAGGTTCTGGAAAAGGGTATATGACTCCAACTTTTCAACATGTCCTCATATTGCTGCTTTCTGAAAACAAATAATATAGTCTCTAAAGAAAAACTCAAGAGCTCAGTTCACAGACTGAGTTTTTCAAGTAAAAGATAGTAATGAATTGGATTAGAATCATGGCAGGATTATATTAATTTAAGACACAATTGACATGTAGAACAGGCACAACCTGGTCAGGATTCAGACTGTGGATGACAGAGAGAGGGTGTCTTTGATTCAACTTTTTAAGTGATAACTGACTTTTAGTCATTTTTTTCATATGAGATATTTTGTGACTACTTTTAGGACAAAAAATAATGAATATAACAAATTTTCCTGAGTATAATGAATTATCAGGGTATCATACAAAAGAAAAAGGAGTATAACGAAAAAGATCTTGGGTTTTCTGTGAGAAATACAGAGGCTGGCACAACTGACAGAAAGATAGGAAATTTAAAAGTGGCCCTATGTCTCAAGACCTGGTAGCAGATTATTTATATTAAAATGGGGCCTTTTTTTTTTTTTTTGAGACAGGGTCTCGCTTTGTAGCTCAGGCTGACCCTGAGCTCACCATGTAGTCCAGGCAAGCCTCGAACTCAGTAATCCTCCTGTCTCTGCCTCCGAGTGCTGGGATTACAGGCGTGAGCGACCATGGCCGGCTAAAATGGGCTTGTTTAAAAAAGCAACGTAAAAAGTGGCCATAGAGACTCATTATGAGGGGTATTGTATAAGGAATACAGACAATTAGGTAGCTAATTTTTTTCTCTATTTTTTTTCTTTGTAAAATTGTTTATTAATAAACTATAGTCATTTTAGAGTACTTTAGGCCCACAGAAATAAAGTACAGATATTCCCCCGCTACCTTCTGCTCCGCTACACCACTCCTCTGACATCCTGAGTATCATCAGCTCCCAGTACAGAGATGTTACAAATGACAAACCTGTGTTATCTCCTCCTTAGCACTCAGTCTGTATTTTAATCCATTTTGCCAGTCTGTGTCTTTTAATTGGCCCATTGAGGCCACTAACATTAATGGTTATGACTGATATGGTCTGATTTATACCTGCCATGGTGTTATCTTATTCTTGGCTTTTTTTTTTTCTTTGCTTTTCCCCTTTTCCACACAGTGTTGTGTCTTCCTTACTAAATTCACTCTGCTAGGTCTCATGAATTTGTGACCTTCATTGTTTTTCTCTAAGATATCCTTTAGAATGTTTTGGAGTGCAGGTTTTTTCATTGAGAAGCTCTTCAGGTGTTGTCATGAAAGTATCTTATTTCTCCATCGATTTTGATAGTTTTGCAGGATACATCAATCTAGGTTGGAAGTTGTTTTCCTGCAATGATTGAAACATTTCTGTCCAAGCTCTCCTTGCATTGAGCATTTCTGTTGAAAAGTCTTCTGTGATCCTGATAGGCTTCCCTTTGTATGAGGTTTTTTTTCTTTTCCCTAGCTGCTTTCAGTATTTCAATATTTTCTTTTGTTGGATATCTGGAATCTTGATAATTATATGCCTGGGTGTAGTTTTTTTTTTTTTTTTTAACACACAGGCTTTTGGAGTCCTATATGCCTCATATATCTGTATGCCAAATTCTTTTCCTTTTCCTGTGAAGTTTTCTGCCATTATATCTGTAAAAAGGTTTTTTTTAATTCTTTTTTGGTACAATTTATATACATCTCACAATCACACATAACATCGGGGAATTTGTACCAATATACGACACAAGTTAATTCTCATTTTTACCCATATCCCTACCCACCCAAACCTCCCCACCCCCTATATACATGCTCTTTTATTTTCTTTCTGAATCATATTTATTCCTTCCCCTCATTACATTCCCACACCAAATTTCCTTTGGAAACTTACCATTCTACAAAAACTGTCATACTTTCTAGAGCTCATTTGTATATACAGGTGCTCATATCAAAGAAAAGATCCGGTATTTGCCTATCTGTGATCTATTTATTTCATCTATTAGTGTGTCCTCAAGGAGTATCCATTTGCACATAAATGAATCAATCTTGTCATTCTTTATGGCAAAATAATACTCCATTTTATAAAAGAAACCCACATCTTTATCCATTCTCCAGTAAATGGACATTTGGGTTGTTTCCAAGATTGAGCTATCATGAACTGAGCTGCTATGAACAATGGTGTACATCTGTTTTTCCAATGTGATTTTAAAAATTCTTTTGGGTATATTCCTACCATGGGGATAGCAGGGTCAAATGGGACCCCTAGTCCTAGTTTTCTGAGAAATCTCCACACAGATCTCCACAATGGTTGCACAAGTCTACAGTCCCACCAGCAGTGGAGAAGGGTTCCTTTCTCCCCACAGCCTCGCCAGCATTTATTGTTGGTTGATTTTGTAATCACGGCCATTCTTTGTGAAGTGAGATGAAATCTCACTGTTGTTTTCCTTTGCATCTCTCAAATGACCAGTGATGTTGAACATTTCTTCATATGCTTCTTAGCTGCTTTGACTTCTGCCTCTGAGAAGTGTCTGTTCATTTCAGATGCCCAATTTTGAATTGGGTCTTTGAACTTGGGGAGGCTGATCTGTTTAAGTTCTTTATATATTGTAGATAATAGCCCTTTGTCTGATAAACAGCTAGTAAAGATTTTTTCCCACGTTGTTGGTTGTCTTTTAGCAGTGCCAGTGACTTCTTTTGCTGTGCAGAAGCTTTTCAGTAGGATGAGATCCCATTTGTTGATTCTTTCTGCTAGTTCTTGTGCTATAGAGGTTTTATTCATAAAGTCTCTGCCTAAACCAATGTCTCCAAGAGTTTTGCCTAGCCTGTTTTCCAGAAGGTTTATTGTTTCTGTTTCAATGTTTAAGTCTCGAATCCATTGTGAATTTAGTTTTGTGCATGGTGAAAGAGATTGATAAGTCTAGCTTTAGTTTTTGGCAGGTTAAAGCCCAGTTTTTCCAGCACCATTTTTTAAAGAGGTTGTCTTTCCTCCATTGAGGGTGTTTGGCTCCTTTGTCAAAGATAAGGTGGCTTAGTGTATCCGGGGTTGTTTCTGTATCTTCTAATCTATTCCACCAGTCCTCAGGTCTATTACTTTGCCAGTACCATGCCATTTTTATCACAGTGGCTTTATAGTATAGTTTTAAATTGGGGATTGTAATACCCCCTTGTAAACAGTTTTTTCATGTCTTTTGCACTATCTCCTGCTTCTTCACTGACTCTGATCAGCCTTATGTTATTCTTCTTTGAGTCATCTAGGAGCTATTGGCTTGATTTCTCATGGTCCCTTGCCACTTTCCGTAAGTTATTCCTTTCCTGTTCATTGGCTCTGAGCCTGTCTTCTAGGTATGAAATTTAGTTTTCTGCTTCATTCGTCCTACTTCACAAACTTTCATTCTCATTTTTGATCCCCTGGCCTTCTGCTTGAAGCTCTTTATAATGTTCCATTGCTTTTGTTATCTGAGGTTCTATGATGTTCCTGATCTCCTTAATGAAGTCCTTCACTATGGACAGCATCTCTGTTTTTATCTCAGAAATCAATTCTGATTTCCATATTAGTAGATCTGCTTTTGTTACCAGTTCAGAGAGTCCTGGAGATTAAACTTCATTTTTCTCCATTTCCCTTTTCCCTGAACTCCCCTGTGTGGGTGATCTCTGTGCCTGGATTCTTGAATATTTTTCTCATATCTGTTGTTCTGAAACACTGTAAATCACTGCACCACCAAGGGCACTTACCCAGATTTGTGCAAACATGAATGGAGCTCCTACAAGGCTTCTGGCCTGAGTCCAATGGCGGGTAGGCTAAAATCACTGGGGGTGGATGGAGTTCCCTGGGTCAGCTGGCCTGGGTGTGGTGGCAGGCAGGTGGAAGTCACTGTGCAGCCTCCCTGGGTTTACCCAGACTCACCCAGGAGCAGCGGATCTCCCAGGGGACATCTGGCCTGGGTCTGGTGATGGGCAGGCTGCTTGCAGGTGGTGGAAGTCACTGCACAGCTTCCGCTGGGCTTACCCAGACTCACACAGGGGGAATGGAGCTCCAGGGGTGTCTAACCAGAGTCCAGAGGCAGGCCGGCTGCTTGCAGGCAGTAGAAGTCACTATGAGGCCTCTGTGGGGTTTACCCACACCCTCCCGGGGTGGATGGAGGTCCCTGGGTCATCTGGCCTGGGTCTGGTGGCAGGTGGGCTGCTTGTAGGTGGCAGAAGTCACTGTGCAGCCTCCACTGGGCTTACCCAGACTCCTCAGTCTATTTTAATAGAGATCACTCTTGGTATTGTGCACTCTATAGGTTTGGATAGTTGTATAATGATATGTGTCCACCACTGAAGTTTCAGACAGAGGAGTTTCATTGCTCTAAGCAATGACTCTGCCGATATCTTTTAAAAATGTTTTATTGGGAGAGATGGGATGTAGAAGCAAACAGGTGTGATGCCCTTGACTCTTTTCTGAGCTCCCTCTTCACTAAACAGCTGCAGCTGAGTCTCCTGGGCCTGGACCTAATGAAGCTCTCACTTGGACAATTCTAGGCCTTTATAGCTCACTAGAGGTACTTTCCTGGATTGCTTGACTCCATAATCCCTCCTGCTCTCTGAAGCCAGAGAATTTGCTCCAACACCTGTTCTGAAAGTTCACCTGTTGACTCAGTGCCTGCTGCATATGTTCCTCATCGTTTCCTTAAAATGCCTGGATTTTCAGCTGCTCCTGATAGATAATTCTCATGTGAGCCAGATTCAGCACAGGTTCACAGGCCCTGGCAAACAGGAAATCCTGGCACAAAGAGAGCCCAAAGGAGAAGGAACTTGAAGGCTTTTCCTGAAGCCAGCCAAGGACTTTCAAGTGTGACTCAGCATGATAATGGCTGGAGCTTCTCGGATACATGGGGTAACACTTGACAGGGCCTAGAGCAGGAGCTGTGGCCCCACTGCTCTCTCTTGTATCAAAGTATCCAGCAGGGGGAGGGCTGAGCATGTAGGTCTGTTTCTGCTTCTCCATCAACAACTCAAGCCAAGTCAGGATGCCGTGATGCTTAACTCCCACTGCAGAAGCTATAGCTTCCCACCAACTCTTCTGCAGCCACTAAGCCAAATCCAGTCTCTAACAGATCCTGAATACTTATCTCATCAACATTCAGACACATACTGATTTTCTTGTGAGAGTGATGATGACTTGTAACACAAACCTTCACTCCAATGCAAATAACTTTTTCAAATCATCAGAATTCTCACCCTTACAGCTATAATACTAAGAAAAGGGTGGTGTTCCCTGAATGATTGCATTTCTCCACTTGTCTTTGGAAATGCCTAAACTGAAAATACAAAAAAAACTCCTGAGTTGAGACAGTTGCAAATTATAGTCAGTAGCAGGGTGATTCCCAAACCTCTGGTGCCTTGATGATAGCTTCTCTGCATGGAGTTTCCACTGATTAAACTGTGGAGACTGGAGAAGGACAAAGCATGGAGAAACACTGTTATACCAATCTTGCATAAAGGTTAATCGACAACGATTATTTTCATTACACAAATGGAGAACTTTATTCAATTTTATATCACTGCATCCTAGAAGTGTAGGATTATAAAGTCAGTATTTGTTGGGTGAGTGCTAGTGTATGTTAGTAAGACAATTGCTCTTTCATTCAGCAAATAGGCATCAATTGCCTAACATGTGCCAGGCATCACCATAGTCACGGCAGTAGGAAAACACATTGGCAACAGAACAGTGCCCACTGCCATGTAGTTTATATAGCAGCAAGAATTAGAATAAAGTGATGCTGATCTGGAGAACTGTCAGAATTACTGCTTTTCCATCAATTTTAATTTTTATTGGGATTTAGTAACTCAATAATTACCATACTTGATGAATACAGAGGCTCCTTTTATACATTGTTCTCATTTTAGTATTTGTTTTAGTCATATTTTAATTTCTTTTTTTTTCTGTTTAGATGGAAAATGTTTTTTTTTCATTATTCAGTAAACTTTATTGTACATTATATACACAGCTCACAATCACACAAAACTTTGGAGAATTTGTACCAATATGTGACACAGGTCAATTCTCATTTTTACCCACATCCCTGGCTACCACCCCCTCCCCACCCACTATATACATATTCTTTTTATTTTTCTCCAAATCATATTTATCCCTTTACCTCTTTACGTTCCCACACCAAATTCCTTTTGGATATTACAAACTTTATTATACATTCTAGAGCTCCTTTGCCTCTACAGGTACTTATATCAAAGAAAAGATCCAGTATTTGCATATCTGTGATCTATTTATTTCACTTATCAGTGTGTCCTCCAGGTGTCTCCATTTGCACATAAATGAATCAATCTTGTCATTCTTTATGGCAGAGTAATACTCCATTAAAAAATCTTTATCCACTCTCCAGTTGATGGGCATTTGGGTTGTTTCCAAGATTGAGCTATCACGAACTGAGCTGCTATGAACAAGGGTGTACATTTATCTTTCTGATGTGATTTATAAAAATTCTTTTGGGTATATTCCTAGCACGGGGATAGCAGGGTCGAATGGGACCTCTAGTCCTAGTTTTCTTAGGAATTTCCACACAGATCTCCAAAATGGTTGCACAAGTCTACTATCCCACCAGCAGTGGAGAAGGGTTCCTTTCTCCCCACAGCCTCACCAGCATTTGTCGTTGGTTGATTTTGTAATAGCGGCCATTCTTTGTGGAGTGAGATGGGATCTCAGTGTTGTTTTCATCTGCATCTCTTGAATGAACAGTGATGTTGAACATTTCTTCATATGCTTCTAGGCTGCTTTGACTTCTTCCTCTGAGAAGTGTATGTTCATTTCAGATGCCCATTTTTGAATTGGGTCTTTAAACTTGGGGAGGCTGATTTGTTTAAGTTTCTTGTATATTGTAAATAATAGCCCTTTGTCTGATAAACAGCTAGTGAAGACTTTTTCCCATTTTGTTAATTGTCTTTTAGCAGTGCCAGTGATTTCTTTTGTTGTGCAGAAGCATTTCAGTAGGATGAGATCCCATTTGTTGATTCTTTCTGCTAGTTCTTGTGCTATAGAGGTTTTATTCATAGTCTCTGCCTAAGCCAATGTCTCCAAGAGTTTTACCCAACCTGTTTTCTAGCAGGTTTAATGTTTCTGTTTTAATGTTTAAGTCTTGAATCCCTTGTGAATTTAGTTTTGTACATGGTGAAAGAGATAGGTCTAGCTTTAGT
Organism: Thryonomys swinderianus; assembly: GCA_004025085.1. NCBI lineage: Eukaryota > Metazoa > Chordata > Mammalia > Rodentia > Thryonomyidae > Thryonomys > Thryonomys swinderianus. Next base: position 1,526 of record PVIC010034917.1, on the reverse strand, counting down.
TTTTGGAAGGTTAAAGCCCAGTTTTTCCAGCACCATTTGCTAAAGAGGCTGTCTTTCCTGCATTGGGGATGTTTGGCTCCTTTGTCAAAGATAAGGTGGCTTAGTGTATCTGGGGTTGTTTCTGTATCTTCTAATCTATTCCACTGGTCCTTGGCCCTGTTACTTTTCCAGCACCATGCAGTTTTTATAACAGTGACTTTATAGTATAGTTTTAAATTGGGGATTGTAATACCCCCTGTCATGTCGTGGTTGTTTATAATTGCTTTTGCTATTCTAGGTCTCTTGTGGTTCCGGGTGAAGTTTTGGATTATTTTCTCCAGCTCTGTGAAGTATAGTGTTGGGATTTCAATTGGTATTGTATTGAATCTCTATAGTAGTTGTGGAAGTATAGCCATTTTGACGATGTTGGTTCTCCCTACCCAGGAACAAGGGATGTCTTTCCACTTTCCAATGTCCTTTCTATCACATTTTTCATCATATTTTAATTTCTAAAACCAAATACTCAAGAAGGACAACTTAAAGGCAGTAAAGAGTCCTTCTTCTCCTGCTATCAGAGGCTTCAGCCCATAGTCAGCTGCCCCTGCTATTCTCAGGCTCTTAGTGTCACCTTGTTCACCAAGTGGACAGTTGAGAATTTTGGCCTTGGATCGTTCTGAAGTAGCTAATAAAATACACATTAATGATTATAAAGTCAAGTCTGTTCTATAGCCAAACCTCAAAACTCATTCTCTATTCTATTGTTATCCCCAATCACTTGTAGGTTATACCATTGACCATGGAAATTCCTTAATGAGACTAAGACAAAATCCAATACTATAGAAGTCCCAATGCATAGAGACTCTCTAAATGCAGATCGATTTTTCCTAGGAAGAAATTAAAGTTTCAAGAAAGACCAAAGCCTTTAACTTCTACTGTAGTAAATTGAGAGTCCTGTAAAGTTGTACAGAGCTAGTCCTCCTTAATTTCTTATTATAGAATATTTAGTGATAGAATGTTCTTGATGGTTAGGAGGAGTTGAGTGTTTTTAAACTCCTGTAGTCTGAACTGTCTTCCACTAGAGTAGATAGATATTTTAGAACTTAAGGACTAAATTATCCTTCAGTAAAAGACAAGTCATCATAAGTACTCAGTAGGTACTTACGATTTTTGAACAAATTGGTTGTTAATATTTTTGAAGACTTTTGGATTTATAGAGAAATGTAGAATAGTTTCATATGCCTCATGCCAGTTTCTTCTCCTTTCACCTTATGTTATTACAGTATACTTGTCACAATTTATGACCCTACTTTTATATATCATTATTAATTAAAGTCTAGACTTCATCCCAATTTTCTTTTTTTTAATTGAATTCTTTATTGGTACAATTTATATACATCTCAAAATCACATATAACATTGGGAAATTTGTACCAGTATATGCCACAAGTTAATTCTCATTTTTACCCATATCCCTACCCACTCCCCCCTCCTCCCCCCTTATACATGCTCTTTTATTTTCTTTCTGTATCATATTTATTCCTTCCCCTC
>PVIC010034916.1:0-19336 GCA_004025085.1 Thryonomys swinderianus | reverse complement strand
GTCAATAATTTTATAATCATCCTCTACATAGCAATGCCACCGGCTGCCCATTCAGAGAAAGCCTTTTCAAATAATCATTATTCAGCTTGCAACCTGCATTACCTAGGCTGGATTAGATGGTTCCTGACTGATGTATTGGGGCAGCTTATCCACCTTACAGCATCATACCCCAGGCTAACCCACAAAGTTAAAAGGTTAAGATCCTTTGTTGTTCTAAATAAGGTGTGAGAAGAAGTAGGAAAGGAGATGATGAAATTCCAACACACACAAGGAGATCCTAGTGCTTAAATCTTAAGTCCATTTTTTGATGACTAGATTCAGAGTTCAACAGTAGTTATATTTTCAGGAACAAATTTTTTAAATGCCAGTATTCACATAATGTAAATCATAATTAATTTTTGTACGGAGTACTTAATTCGATCCAGCTGTTACGGTCCAGAACTAACATGTTCCCCCCAAGGGCATGTGCTCGGAGGTCTGGCTTCGAAAGGTGCCTCGTCATAGCAACGCTGTGCTCCTTGTGGATCAGTGCATTGATGCGCATGACCGTGACCTTCTGACCACCTCTGGCCGAAAGACGGAGTCACTGCGCACGCGGCCCGACGGAGTGAACTGTCCTCTCCTCCCCTCGAGCTCGGCTTCCCGGCTGCCTGGGGCGAGTCCCCATCTTGTGTACCGTCCGCTCCTGCCGTGCTCCTCCTGAGAGTGGACAGCTGTCCCACGAATCCATAGGGTCCTCCTGGACATCGTGTGTGCTGGGTAGTTTTCCCAGCGGCAGGAAAGAGACTAATAAAGAGAAGAAATTCAAAGGCACAGAGTAAGACCTTAGAGTTGAAGCCTAGTTAAGAATTTGAGGGTTTTAATCTTAGTTAATAATCTGATGGTCTTAAACATAACTACGTCTTCACAAACCAATTATTAAACTGCAAGTTTCCTGGATTGAAATAATATTCACTAACCCATACGTGGTGTTTACTCGAGCCAGGACTTACGTTGAGCACTTCCTTCTTACTATCACCCTGTGAAGTAGACACTAGTCATTATTTCCTCTGTACAGAAGAAAAAACAAGGACCCAGAAGAGGAAAGAAAATCCCCGAGGGACCCACAAGTATGTGTGGAGACAACGTTCATACGTGAAATGGAGTTTTTACCCCCTTAGCATCTACAATCATTTATTAACTGGTAGAAAAGAAGATCTGACGATTATGTGACACAGGAGAGTTATCGAGGAGAATTTGCTAGGTGGTGAGAAACAGAGGTTAGGAAAACAGAAAGAGGAAGATATAGTGGGACAATATGATCTGAGCAAAAAGGGAATCCGAAGGGGACTTGGCAAGATCCCTTTAAAAACAAAATCGTGTGACATATGCGCGTTCATGTTCATCAGCTCAGTTTGTGATCGCTAAATCTTGGAAACAACCCAAATGCCCATCAACGGAGAGTGGATAAAGAAAATGTGTTTTTAAAATAAAATGGAGCATTACTCTGCCATAAAGAATGATGTTTGAGTCATTCATACTCAGATGGTCATACCTTGAGGTCATACTCACAAGCGAAATAAATAGGTCACAGATGTGTGAATACCATATCTTTCCTCTGGAATGAGAAGCTGAACATGTTCATAAATCCTAGAATGTATGATAGACACTGTAAAATAGAAAATATCCTAAGGGAAACAGGGGTAGGGTAAGTAATGTGGGGAAAGAAAAAATTGTGATGGTAAAAAAAGGTGAAACCAACTCATGTATTCAGAGAGTGAGGGATCGTAAGGTAGGCAGGGGAATGGGAAAAATGAGAATTAACTCATGTCATGTACTGGTACAAATTCTCAGTGTTGAGCGTGATCATGATGTGTATATAAAAATGTACCTATTTCACAATGAAAAATTTAAAAAAATTAAAAGACTATTATCAAAGTCAGTGAAAAAAATCCTACCCCAAGTGGGTAGTTTCACTAATGTTATAATGCAGTCATACTCATATGAACTAGCTGTAAATTGGTGTCTCATGTGAAATTTGAGGAACAAAACATCTTAGGAGGAAACTTGAAATTTGTGACACTAACTCCAGAAAACTTCAAACATACTTTCACTAATAAATGTGATGCTTTAAATCCTATTATATCACTAGCGAACAATGACCATGAAATGTTAGAATGTCTTCCTTAGTAGACCTACGATTGAGAGGCTCTTCTGGAATATTCTGTTCAAAAGAAGATGTCAAGATGTTCACATGACTGGTGATTAAAAAGACAACTCATCAATAGCTTATATTAAATTTCCAGACAGGGGTCTCCATTTAGTCAAAATAAATAAAAGAAGTACTTTAACATAATACTTTATTGTGAAAAAAAATGACTGGTTTTGTAAAAGGTCCAGGGAATTTCACATTTGATGAAATAAAACATTTGACATATGGGACTAAGCCAAATTTGGACTCAAAACAAATACAAATATGGATAAAATTATTATTGAAAGCTCTCTTGTATCTAGCATTATTCTCAAATACGCCACATGCTATCTCTCACGTGTTTGCCACAAGAAGCTGGAAGGCAGATACAATCCATGTTGCAGCAGAAGTCAAAAGAACACAGGAAACGAAACATGTGGGGAAAAATGAGATTAGCCTTTTATATTTTCTGGTTTTCAAATTTAATCCTCACCGAGAAGCATGAGCTCAGACTTGAATTGGAAATGGAATTAGAAAAGGACCACTGCTCGCCGAGTGAACACAGGCCAGGCTGCCCTCTTGGCATGACCAGCTCTGAGGCCCTTCCAGGCTGCCTTTTTATCCTCCAGTGGACGAAACGTGCCTTCCTCAGTGCGCATGCCCAGCTTTCTGGCTGACCCAGTGTCCTGGAATGAAATCAATGTTCATGATGTCTGGGATTCTGGGCTTCTTTTTTTTTTTTTCTCTCGATCTATTGATGTTTTCATCTCCTTTGATACCACCTCCAAACTAATTTTTATTCTATTTGGAAACACCCTGAAATGATGAATTATTTTGTGTTTTTTTGATGGGGTAGGAGTTAATTGATTTTCACTAGATCAACCTAATTTCTGGCAGAAGTAAATCAAATCCTTGAACATGAAGAACAGACAACAGGCGACATGGTGAATCATGCTGCCTGGGTGCTGTAAAATTCTGCTGAAAGCCGTTAAATCAGTCACATGTAGCTTTCTTACTATCTTTTTTTTTTTGGTTCAGGGACAACATTTCTAGAATTAATCAAAGTAACATTATGATACAGAAATGATGTGAATAGAGTGGGTATCAAAATACTTTGCCTTTCACAGAGAGAAAAATAACACAATATAAATCTCTTTAATTGTACCTTTAATATTCATAAAGTTATAATATTTGATTCTGCTTTCTACTGAGGAAGATGTCAGTGGAAGTGCCGAATGTAATACTCATCTAGTAGCAAAACACTTGGTTATAACAACAGTGAGTTACTCACCGCGAGTCTGTGTGTCCAAGCGGCCCTTGTCTTTTCAAACTCGCCGATGTTGCTTCCGTCAGCTGACTTCTTGCCTAGGCTGGAGGATCTGAGACGCCCCACCCCTGTGTCGGGGTCTTAGGCGAAGGCGGATCGTCGGTGCATCGCCCTGGTGTCCGCCCTGGTGACAGGGGGCGCACTTCCGGGTGTGTCTGGGACAGACGCGCTTTTGCGTTTATGGCTGGCCCTGGGTCGCTTCTTCTCCGGCCCTGCGCTCCTGCTTTGCCTCGGAACTGCCACAAACTGAGCACTTGTCCCATCACACCTTTACGCCCTGCTCCTCCTTCCTCGGAGCCAGCTGATCATGGGCTGAATCCCTTTAAAATGTGAGTCAAGCCGGGCGTGGTGGCTCACGCCTGTCATCCCAGCACTCGGGAGGCAGAGGCAGGAGGATTGCTGAGTTCGCGGGGGCTTGCCTGGGCACCGTAGTGAGCTCAGGGCCAGCCTGAACTACAAAGCGAGACCCTGTCTCAAAAAAAAAGAAAAATGTGAGTCAAACTGAAACACTTTTCCATCGAGTTTAGGAGTCAAGTATTGTCTCCCAGCAATGCAAAATCTAATACAGAGCTTAGGGTGCCGCCCATTGGGGGCCTGTTTCTCCGTGCGATCTTCCGCGGTTCGGGGTTGCGTAGAACTGTCCACCTGCCCTCCAAGCAGTGGTGGAATCTGTCAGTCTTGAGAGCCATGCAGCAGAATTCATGAGCCTTATTTTATTGCCATATTTTATTGTTTAAAGAAAGTTATAGGTCCAGCTCAAATTTAAACAGTAAAAAATACACACATTTTTTAAAATGAAAAAGCTGTTAAGAATTTGTGATCATATTATATTAACAGATCAATTAAATAAAAGTGATAATTTATTTATCAAATTCCTACATTTGATTTCTGTCTCTGCCCTCTCTCTCTCTCTTTGTCTCTCTCTTTCTCTTTCTTTCTTTCTTTCTTTCTTTCTTTCTTTCTTTCTTTCTTTCTTTCTTTCTTTCTTTCTTTCTTTCTTTCTTTCCTTCTGATACTGTATAGTTCAGGCTCAATTTCAACTCACTGTGAAGACCAGACTAGCCTTGAACTCATGATCTTCCTGCCTCAGCCTCCTGAATACTAGGAGTACAGCCACATAATCCTAGTATCATGGCCCATTTTTGATTTCTTGAAGGCAGGTACTATGTATTGTATTTTTTAAAATATATTTTATACTCAGGTTTCCAATAAAGTGAATCTCTGTATCTGTGAACTCTGGAATGAAAAATCACAACAAAAAATAATAAGAGTTGCATTTTAATTGTCTTAAAATGTCTTACCTTTTAATGGTTGTTTTCATGAAATCGTTTATTCTGTGAAGTTAATTTGGGAAGATGAAGACTAGTTTAACTTCAAGTTTTTTGAAGGGAGGAGAGTTAGTTTGAAAAGGAGAACTTGAAGCATTTTAGACTATGAGTATAACATGAAAAACCAAAAAGATGAGAAGATAAACTGTATGTGCAGGTGTGAAGGGCGGTCACCATATGGCCGAGTGAATAAAGGAAGGTAAAACTGAGACGCGTCAACTAGTTGATTCTTTTATAAAGCAAAATGGATAATATCCAATTAGTTGTTAAGGACGCGAGAATAATGCAAAAGAATTCCAGGCGTTCAAGGAATGCTCTATACCTTTCTAGTGAGAAGCCTTTATATTCAGACATTGATTTTTTTTTTCTCCTCAAACTGAGGTCACTACTAAGGGCTAACTTGAAAGGCATTACAGGGAATACTATTGCCTACATGGAGTGAAGCAAAAACTAAGAATAAGGCTTTTATTAAGTGAAACTTTTTGACCTTTAGGGTTAAACCTGGGACACCATGGGATCCTTTCAACCTTTGTCCCTCTCACTCTTTAGCTCACTTCTGCCATTCTGGCCATTCATACCACCTGGGGCGAAACTAATTTACTTTGCCCCTTGACCCATACTGATTCCAGTAAATACCGTCTTGTACTCAGGTGCCAAATGAGGAATTTTTCGCTTGCTGGCTATGTTCTACGTTCCAAGGCACACAAGTCACCTTGTCATTTCTCATTTTTAATGCATTTCCTTCGTGTGAATAAAATCTGTACCTTAAAATAAATAGAAAAACATTGTGTGCTTTCCTGGAACAGTATGAAGATATAAGTTGTTATTGTCTTTTTAAAAATGTTTTATTTTTGAGACAGGGTCTCGCTTTGTAGTTCAGGCTGGCCCTGAGCTCACTATGGTGCCCAGGCAAGCCGCCGCGAACTCAGCAATCCTGTTATTGTCTTTTTAAAAGTGATTTAATACAAATGAAGCATTTAAATCAGTGTTTGTTATATAAAGTCGCTATTATCATTGTTACCTTCACATAATTTACAAGCTGAGGCACGTTACACAGCAATAGAATTGCTAAGTGATAGAGTATTATTCTTATTATCATTGTTATCATCACATAACTTATAAACCGAGGCATATTACATGACATAGGCCTTTACAGCTCCTTTGTAAATCACCAAGAACTAGCACCTTCACTGACTGATTTATGTAACGATATGCAATATACGTTTAATGTATGCTGCATTTGTCTTTTTAGTAGCAAGCAGAGAGACCTGATTGTCCTTTGGTGTAATTTGTTGTATGGGTGGGAAAGAGACACACAGAAAACTAGGTAAGACATAACATAAATTTTTTAAAAACACTGTTACATATAGAAGGAACAACTTGCCATGACTAAGTGAGTAAAGTGGGGCCAACATCATAGACTGAAGCTCAGAGACTCTCCTCTGGAAGACGCTTTATTTAAGCTGAAGTTTAGAAAATACATTAAGATTCATGCCCATGAATGGTCCTAGAAGCACTGTGCAGACAGAAGGAGTTGCAGGTGGTCAAGTTCAGAGGTGGAAAGATGGACAGCAATATATATATAAAGCATGCATTTAAGCCTTGGTCGAGGATAACAGGCTAGAAAGAAAGTGGTATTAAGTTGGCTGGAGACAAAGGTCCAACTAGTTGCTGTGGTTTCTTGTGAGTCTTGCATATAACATTCAGCTTTATCCAAATTGTAACTAAATAGGTATTTTATAAAAGGAAATGAAATTTAGCGGTGATTCTGGTTGCTAAGTGGAGAGTCACTGGGAAGGAAAGTAGAATAAAAGAGGAGGAGCGTCTGCGTGTGATTAGTCTGGAGGCCAGGGCAGGGCTGGGCAGGTGGGGCTCTTTCTGAAGACTGGACATGCATCTGAGACTGACTTTGGCGGTGGGAGTCAGAGCCTGAGCCCAGCAGATTGCGGGGAGGAGTGAATGAGAGGGATGTATCGGGAATGACTCCCAAGTTTCTGCCTAAAGCGACTATGGGATGTTTTCTTGGATGAAAATTTAGAGGATCCACAGTTGAGTCATGAATCTGTTGTTGGAGTTGTGTTGACACAATCTAAGTGTGACTCCAAGAAGAAGCGGTAGATAAGGATAGGGTGCTTGGAAAAGAAGCGTCAGTCCAAGACCAGAATTTGGAACTCAACAGTGTATTGAGGGAATTGAGATTTATAAGACAAGATAAAATCACCAGTAAGAATACAGAGAGGAAAACGCCAGCCTTACATCCTGAGGAACACCCAGCTCTCAGCTATGTTACAGGAAGAAGAATATTTGGCAAAGAAGATTGTGAAAATGAGGGGAGAGAGAGAGAGAGAGTTAGGAGCAAAACCAGGATATTGAGAGATTATCCTCAGATTTTTGTAAACCTAAAATATATCTGTTACCCACATTAGCTTGGTTTGCATGGGTTCCTGAAGCTCCTGAAAAGAGAGCTTAGTTGTCTAAAGCTGGGGTTCAAGTACATCCTGAGATTCTGATAGATTCAAGAGATACATAGCGACCTGAAAGAAACTGCCCGCGTTAAGTGGAGTCTGGGAGATGCAAGCAACGCATGAATGGCAGAAGGAAGACGCTCCACGCAGCCCGAGCTTTCTCAACAGCCCACTGACCCAAACCGACCCTCCTCGCCTCCAGCCTGGCCTGAGAGCTCAGTGTGGACAGAGGAGGACTTCAGTAGAAGCGGAAGCTGTATGCCTTTAACACGAGCACCTAGCTGTCCCGTTCAAGAACCGTTACCCAAAAAGCTAGACAAGAGATTCAATATCATGTTACTGGATCAAAACAAACAGACAAACAAACAAACAAACAGGTTCTTACTAAAGATACAGCATCCAGGGAGGCAAGAAGTGCCAGGAGAATCAGTGATAGGTCTCGAAACAATCTCAGTTTGTATTTGATGAGTAGCTGAGTCACCCAAACCAGTTCTCTCCAAAAACTGATGACAAGGAATTTGTAGGGTAGAGTGATAAGGGACTATGCAAAGCACTATCATTTTAATCATCACAAACTCTGAGAAGACTTCCCTATTACTATCTCTCTCAGTCACGCAGATTAAAATACAGAGAATAACTGACCTGCAATTCAGCAGCAAGCAAAGGGAAAAGGCTAAAATTGGAATTCAGGGAGTCAACTTCCAGGAACAAGCACTTTATTGGAGCAGAAAACACCAACTTCAGCTGTATAATATATAGACAGGATGCATAGATGCCCGTGGCGCAGGAAGAAGATATTCAGCAACAAAGACTACGAAAACAAGGAGAAAGAGCAGAAAAGCCAGGGTATCACGAGATTATCCTCTGATCTTTGTAACCCTAAAATACAGATACTTGTATATCATACCTATAATTATATATAGATATATTTGTATTCTTAATCTGTCCAAAAAGGGAGAGTCGTCAAGTTGTGAAGCATGCCAGGATTGTTTATAATAAACATTGTGCATACTGATAGTTGAAAATACTCTTCTTAAATCTTAACAACACAGATCTTTACTGGTCATGAGCCATTCTTTCCAGCTTGAACTTGCAGCCATTTAGCCTTCTGAAGTGCTTAAAGGAAGATGAAGACCTAATCAGGAGAGATTTTATATTAATTTTCTACTGAGGAGGCTCAGGCACCTCAACACATTCCAGGATTCACACTTTTTATCCAAAAATGCATCTCACAAAAGCATTATCCTCCAGGACAGTGGCACACGTTTATCTTTTTATATTTAGTCTCTTTCTCATATTTCTCTACACCACAGAAGATGTGGGAATTCTTCCCTAGAGGACAGGTGTCGATTACTCTTCGGGCGTCAGCAGAATAAATGAGCTTGCCAGGGTAACTGGTGTCTCTGATCCTTAGGTCCTTGTCCACCTTTGTATCCTGAGCTTTTGACATCTGGTGACCTTCAGCCTTTGTCCATAGCAGCGCTGACCCACGCGTGTTTACCTCTTTGTGGTAGAAGTCCCTTTTGCCGACCCTAGTCCCTGGACCTGCCCCTACCCACAAGGGAAGACACAATGGACGGTTCCCGTGTAGCTCCGATGCACTTGTCCTCTGATGATGTCGTCTCAGTGACGCCAGCCTCTTCCTTCGTCTGGCCCCCACATTGTTCTCTGTGCCCCAGGTGGACCGCGGTCAGCCCCTGTTGAGCTGCGACCTGAAAGCGCAGGACAGGGAGCGCTCTCCGAAGCGACCTCTCTCTCAGGCAGAGGGGCCTACACCGGATTGCTTCACCTCCTCGCTTGGCTCTTGCGCTGAGATGAGGATGGGTCTCAGGAGCAGGGACCTCCCGTCCCCCTCACACAGCCACAGCGTAGAGCTCCAAGCCTTTGTGCTCCCGGACATGGACTGGACTTTCTTCTTCTCTGTATTTACCCTTGAAATTTCTTTCTCTCATACTATCTACACTCAAAAAAAAAAAATGAACAAAACAAAGTCAGGTGATCTCTGCATATAACAGCACTTTCCTTTCTCTCTCTCTTTTTTTTGGAAAATATGGGTAAATTGGGGTATAGGTCAATGTTAGAGTGCATGCTTAATATGCATGAGATTATAGGTTTGATCTCTAGCACGGCAAATAAATTAAAAATACAAATATTTAATTCTAGAAGCTATTTTATAAAAATTTTGGAAACTTCAACAGAAAAAAATGATACACACTATTTAACTATGCACACAAATTCTTTCTCCATGACTCACCTTACTGAAGGTGGAGAAATGGAATTCTTTGTAAGTTAGGGGCTGCTAACTCTTGTATATTTGAGACATACAAAGTAAGAAAGTAATCTATGCTTCCCTTCTCTGCAGCATTATCTATAGCAGAGGCATATATGGAAAAATGAGAATAGTATTCTAAGAGTATACTGAGTGTGAATGTTTTTACAAACTGAGAATCCAACTTCGCCGTTTCTGCCTTTTGTGCTTTGGCAATGCTTTTGAAAAACAACAGCCTCCTCTGTGCACACCTGTACCTTTCCCTTTTTTTTTTGAAAAATACAAATGGTATGCAATTTTAGGAACTAAAGAGCCATTTGGAAAACCTTGAATTAAGAAAAAATGCCACTGAATCAGAAAAACATCTATCAGCTATGTAGGGTCAACTAATAATGAGAATTTTCTGTAGTTCATGTGATTCCGAAGTTAGTCTTTCTGCTTCTATGAGTGCACTTGCAAAAATACATATTTAAAGCTGAGAGCAATCACTTCATTAAATATGTAAATCAAGGCTCTTTCCCATTGTCCCTAATCTCCATCTATTGTCTTTCTCCAAGTTCCCTTCTTTGGCAATTAAGGATATTACATCATAATGAAGTAGAAATTGGAAATATTATTAACTGTAAAGCAGCATATGGCACATATATATACATATATTATGTTGTATATATACATTTCAGGGCTCTGCTGTACTAATAAATGTTTGAAAGCTAAAGATCATGATTTTGAGCAAGTATTGTAATTATAGAGGGCAAAGGTAACATGTTTTGCTTTCATGATGTCTCAACAAATTTAGTATTAAAATATTTTTGCAAGATTTTCTTTGCCTCATGTACATATTTTTGACAGATTCTATGACATGATTTTGTGATTAAGAAAAGATACATCTGTGGGCTGTATATTTAAGTCAAGGTGAGAGAGAGAGAGAGAGAGAGAGAGAGAGAGAGAGAGAGAGAGGTATAAAGCATAAGGGAATTGGAGGGGCTAGGGAGAGATGAAGAAGGATTTAAGATATCAATACTGAATGTTCATTTTTCCTGCTTTGGGTTTTATTATCTGTCTGTGCATCCTAATTTCCTATAAGACACCTACATAGCTTCTGTAAAATTAGAGATAAATCACACATTAATTTACATGGAGTGCGAAATCTTGAATGAAACACGGACATAAATTCTGTCTCAGGGAGCTGTCTTGCTCTTGTGAAAAAGAGAAACACACCTTTCTTGTCAAGGAGATACCATTCCAGACGCCAACAAGGGGCTCCGGTCTCCCCGGGGTTTCCCAGCCCCTGCATGCTGCGTGGCCTTTACGTCGCAACTTGTTTTGCCCATTGTTACTGATGAGTCCTAACTCTGGACACACACAAAGCTCTGGTTACCCTAAATAGACACTCCATAAATAATAAGCTTTTTTAAAATTTATGGCCACTTCATTTTGGGTGTCCCTGTTTGATTTTCTACCCTGCGTCAGAGGCCTGAACTCCCTTGTCTCTCTTCCTTTCCTTTGTCGTACTAAAAAGACAGCAGCTGCTTTATTGGAAGACGGCGGGCAAATAGTACACCCGCCAAAGCCTAGCCGATTCTCGTCCATGTGTCTTTAAAATTAGTTTCCAGGACTGTGGGAGTCAAGGGTTTCCTTCTTTATATTTTACAAAGCATATATATATATATGTGTGTGTGTGTGTGTGTGTGTGTATAAAAATTTTATATAAATGCTTATATATATAAAAACATATATATAAATATATGAAATATATAAAAATATATATGAAATATATTATTTTATATATATTTATAAATATATGAAATATATATAAATCTATGAAATATATTATTATATATTCATATTTATATATTATTTAATATAGATTATATATTTATATATCCTTTATATATTTATATATTATTTTATATATATTTTATATATTATATATAAAAATATAAATATATATAATATATATAAATATATATATGCTTTATATATAAAATATATTTATAAATATATATAAAAATATATATGCTTTATATATATAAAATATATTTATAAATATATATAAAATATATATATGCTTTATATATATAAAATATATATATATATATATATTTTATTTAAAGGTTAAAAAGAGAGAAAGGAAGCCTGGAAGGAACCTGTAATGGGAAGAGGGGATACCGGTGAGGAGTCGCCTCTGCGCTTCCCCAGGCCTCCCGCACTGTCTTAGGCTCAGGCTCCTACACCTACACCCCTCAGGCGCTGCCCACGACACCGCAGAACGCCCTTCACATGACAATAAGGACAGAGTGCTTTATTTTGAGGCTAACGTGACTGGCTCCCGCGGTTAACGTAAGAGGCAGCATAGCGACATGTGAAGGAGGCTTGCTGGGGGAGGAGCCGGAGGCCATTTCTGGGTCTCTGTCTCCTCCCTCCTGGCCTGAGAAGCCGGCGTGGGTGCTGCGCTAACTCTATTACTTCCAATGGCCGAGAGCCTTGCCAGACCGCTGTAAGGTACTGATGCTTCAGAGAAGCCAGGGAGCATGGTAAGATCTCATTTACTTAATGGCTGACGCATTAATTGGCTTCCATACAGCCTGCGTGTTGTGCAGTTTTCATTGAAACACACTGTACTATTTTTTAAATAGTACAAATGATTCTAAAAGACAGCATTTTCTGTTCTTCGAATTAACTAATGGTAACTAACTCTCACTGTCAAATTCATATGTGGAGAATGTGCTAAGAAATAACATTGTATTTTTCCTCTAACCACCACAACAAAATAGAATGCCTCCCTGTTATCCTTCAGTGATAAAATTTAAACCAGAGAGGGTGAGTAGTAAGAGTACCTTTCAGCTAGAGAAAGCTTGCAGATGTGCCCCCATTAGAGAGTACTTTAATTATTGCTTTCTTGTTCATTATTCTGTAACTGGAGTTAACATTATTTGAGTCCATTGAGCCATTATGGAAGTTTGAGCTCTCTTTGAGTTGTACATTCAATGACTTCTGGGGAAAAATATGAAAAAAAAAAAAAAAAAACCTTTTGTTAAGTTACTTCAAAATAAAGTCTACATTGAGTCCAGAAACCTCAGGGAACTATATCATGAAAGGAAAAAGTTAAGCTAATATCACAGACCTTCCCTGCTTACAGAATAAAAAAGTGAGAGGCATACTAAGGATCGTGAAAATTCAGAGGAGCAAGCAGTCCATAAAGGGCACAATACCCGGGAAGCACTGCCGGGCCGGAGAGGAGAGGGCACAGGACAGAGAGGCAGCAAGACGATCTCGGGCCCCGAGTTCAGAAGAGCGGGCTCGGAGAGAGAGCCTTCCCCAAAGAGGCACCTTCCGGGAAGAGAAGTAGCTTCGGAGGCGGGATGAACGGGGCCTCACGGTGTGACACACAGGGGGGACAGTACTGAGAAAACAGTAGCCACTTTTAGATTTTGTCAAGTGCCCGAAGGTTCATTAAAGTTTTTTAAAAAGATTAAAAAGATGTTAAGAAAAAGTTCAGGCAAAAAAAAAAAAAAGGAAAGAGAAGAAAAATAATTTCCAAAGAGAGAAAACCACAAAGTGTAGGGCACACCTTATTTTTTCCCTATTACAAATGAATGAGAAGGAGAGGAAGGCAATTATCTATTTACATTTAATGTAAAATAACACATACAGTTACTTGTTTTACATTAGTATTAATCGGCTTACTTTATTTCTCCAGCCCCTGTATCACTAGATTGCCTACTTCCCTTATATTTGAGGAACCCCGCGATTGTTTCTAATGGTTTCTATATTACATTCTGGATTTTCCAACCTCCGCAACTTTTCTGGCACCTGCTGCTCTACTGTTCCTGTCCAGTGTCTTTCTAGCTCCTCCCTCTCTGTCTCTCATTGCGTGCTGCACATTTTAAATATGTTAGTGCTGCTCAAAATTTTAGTTTTGCTTCTCATATTCATTTTAAATCTAAGATAATTTCCGATCTCTTCACTCTGCTTCCATTTTTCTTTCCTTGAGTTTTAATTAGTTATTAAGCTTCTTACTGAACCAAGGGGATAAGACAATCTACATGAATTTCATTTTGCAATCATCCTCACTAAGGTAGATGATATTTTTTTCTGAAATTGTTGTCTTAATTCTTAGAGAACTTAGATTTTCCATTCCTTCAGGCTTAATCCCTTTGTCTGGGTGCTGAACCATATACCCACTTACTATTCTGAGGTTCTTTTTTCCACCAGACCTAATTTTTCCTCCCTTCAGTGAATTTGAAGTATATATTAAGCATATATATATATATATAAATACACACATACTTCATATATATAAGCATTATATATGCACATAGTATATATACATATGCATTATATGTACGTGTATATATGTATATATGATATATATGATATGTGATATATATCACATATATATAATATAATTATATGATATATATGATATCATATATAAATATATATATGATGTGCTGAGGAAACATTTGTTCAGTTTGTGGGGTTTTAAGATTTTGGTTTCGACTTTCCAAATTTCTAACCTGGATTTTTATTCAGGATGGTTGTCTCACCAACTATGACTACCTCGTCTCCTTCCTCAGATTCTACTGCAGTGTAAGGACACTGGGCTTATCACCCACTGAGAACCTAAGAGGCAATTATTAAATCTGACAATAAAGAGATCAGAACATAGATCAGAGCATGATGGCATCTGTCACCATCTGAGAGACTGCTTCTAAAATCATACCAAGTTCAGTCACTTGAAACTCAAGAAGGATAACAGGTGAAGAAGAAAAGAAGGACCATCTAATAAATGACTTTAATCAGGAGGACTTCCAAAGTGTCCCAGTTCCAAAGGCAGCTAAACCTAGGAGTAGGACAAGACATGCCAGGTATTTGACAAAATGATTAACTTCCCATTTGTGAGGCAATCTTCCACCCAGAAATCTTCCAAAAGGCTTGAACTAATTAAAGGACTTTTCAAATCTGATGGAAATTCTTCCCTGTGAGATTCCTTGAATAGAGACTTCAGTCAAGAGAAAGATGCCCAGAACAGAACAGGACTGTTGAGCCGTACTCAAACTGTTTCTTCTTATCTTTCCCATCCTCAGTACCTTCCTCCTGTTGCTCAGCATGATCCTCTATAAGCAAGTTCTACATTTATCATGGGAGAAGAAATCTTGTTTTGTTCATGGCTTTGAACCACTTCAACCTAACATACCCATAAACACAGCCTATCAGTAACATGCAGAAACAAATAAAAGTGTGAAACACTTCAAAGAAAGCAGAGGCAAGAAACAGATGGAGTATAATAAATAAACTCCCAGGAAAACCCAGAATGAGGACGGAAATAGAAGATCTAGCATCATATTATGTAGAACCCTTAACAGTCTCAGAGGTTTAAAATAACATCGTAGCTCCGCAGCAAGAACGGGATTAGTATAAAAGGAACTAAGAAGTTTGGGTTCCTGAAAAAAAAAATTCAGGGGAAAAGAAGACCCTCCACATAAGTGTTAATAACATCAAATAAGGCACAAGCGTGGGGACACTGAGCGCAGAGCCACGCCTCAGCATCGACCTTAAAGTCACACGGATGACGTAGTGATGTGAAGGCAATGAGGGGAATGCAGTTTGGAAATGCGAGAACGGATTCGTGAAACCCGCCCCAGAAAGAAAGAAGTAGGAAAACAAAGTGGGAGATGTGATTAAAAATAGAAAAAAATTAATCTTCTAGAAGAAATATTTGGCACAATGATAGGAATTGCCTACATTTTTAAGTGTTACTGCAGCCTGCTTGGACACACGGCTCCTTCTGCTCTCGGGAGTGCTGCGCCCCGCGTGGCTTCCCATCGGAGGATGAGGGCAGGTGCTCCCGGGCCAACTCGTGCTGCCGGGAAGCCGACTTCGGGGCCAGATCCTGGAAACAGCTGCACCAGTGCCAAGCAGATTCCTCTTCCCCAGAAAAGCCTGCTCTCCCTCTTCCACCACAGCCAAGGGGTTCTTGAATACTTAGGGGAAAGGCCCGGCCTCTCCAGAGCCACGGCCACGCGGTTGTTTTACTGGACGACCGATGACCGAAGCATAGCCGCAAATTCAGCCAAGAAATGATGGACTTATAAACAAGCAGCTGGAAACAGCTACTGATGTATCAAAAAATATCACACTGTCAATTCTGCACCTTTTGTCATCAACCAAAAATAAGTCAAATACAGATTAGATACATAGATATAAAAGCATTGAATTTAAACATCTGGAATCAAAAACCAGATTACATTTTTCAAGTTTGCGTAGCGAAGAAGTGTTACAAGTCTTTCAAGGCAAAACGCAAAATTTCGAAGTAGTTTTAAAAAGTTTCTCTGACTTGAAAAATTCCAATGCACATTTTCTTTATAATCTGAGATCATTTCAAACTCTTGTTACTAGTTGTGATACTGTAAATGAGATCTTTCCTAAGGTCAGACTTTGTAATTGGTTTTTTTCCTGAACATGAAAGTTGATTTATGAATAGTAATAATTTATTCTGATACCTAGTTATATTACTTAATGTTTGCATTCTTTCAACACTGATAATCTAATACCATTCTGTTTAACTAATTATATGTTTATAGTATTATATAATTCATTGTACAATATTTCAATAATCACAGAGTTCTGAGAGGTAAATGATATCTTAAAATTTTTCCAAGTGTCTTATAATATCTGCAAATACAGATAATTTCTTCCTCCTTTAGGATTTTTGGACTGTTAACAGATTTCCCTTGTCTAAGACTCTAGAAGATATTGGATAATAGACTAGATGGTGGGCTGCCTATCCTCTTCTTTATCTTTTATTGAAATACCTCTGTTTCACAGTGAATAAGTTGATAGTTTTAAAAGTAGGGAAAATATACTAAAATATCTAGATTGAGGAAGCTGAAGGCCACCATTGTGAGCATCTCTTATTACTGTAGAGGTCAAGTGTAACTTGTGTTAATCTCACAATGTCTTAGTAAATTTAGTATTAAAATATTTATAGTAAATCTTCTTTGCCTGATATCAACATCTTTGGAGCACTCTGCACATGCAATAGAAAGATTCATCTTTAATTGTTGGGGAAATAGCCATCAAGTCCTTGATTATTTACCATAAAATTGGACTTTAATTTTGTCAGCTTCCAGCATGGAACAATTATACAGTTTCTACTTATGTTTCTAATATTATCTTGAATTTTGAAATTATGAAGAGGCCCTATGGTCTTTTATAAATCTCACTTGATCATAGTGTGTTATATTCTACAAAAATATTAGGCTATTGTTTTAGCTATTCAGAATTTTAACCTAGATATTTATAACTTTTTAATTATCCTTTTCAAGTTTTCAAGGGTGTTCATCTTCCAAAAAAACTAAGAACTTCTTATTAAATTTCAATACATTGAACAATTGAAAAACATGAGACTCTTAATTTTGAAGTTCTGTTATTTCTTCTTGTTAAATCATATGGATTTAAATTTTCGTTTTGTTTTTTGAACATGTTGCTACTTTTTTAAAGCTTTTTTTTTTCATTTCTTCCCTGACACTTAGGATCTGTTTAAGGTTTTTAACCTCAATGAGGTCAGATTTTTAAATCAATACTCACCTAAAATATTAGTCATATCACTACTTTAAATTTTTTGTATCCAAGTTTGCAATGTATTTGCTTGTGAAACATTAAGTCTTTTTCCACTGTGCCCCTATTTTAAAAATTTTCATAGCCGGGCGTGGTGGCTCACGCCTGTAATCCCAGCACTCGGGAGGCAGAGACAGGAGGATTGCTGAGTTTGAGGCTTGCCTGGGCTATATAGTGAGCTCAGGGCCAGCCTGAACTACAAAGCGAGACCCTGTCTCAAAAAAGAAAAAAAAATTTTTTTCATATACATGTGCTTTCAGCAGTTCTTGATAAAGTTACCTAAAAATTTATTTTCTTTAAAAAATACCACCAACCTCATAATTGAGAGTAAATATAAATTAAAATAATAACAATTTGTTTTAACTCTCTGAAAAATAGCAGGAACACTGACTATAGGATTTTTTTTTTTTTTTGAGACAGGGTCTCGGCTTTGTAGTTTAGGCTGGCCCTGAGCTCACTATGTAGCCCTATGTAGGCAAGCCTTGAACTCAGCAATCCTCCCGTCTCTGCCTCCCGAGTGCTGGGATTACAGGCATGAGCCACTACACCTGGCACTGTGGTATGTGGTATTGATTACTGGTGGGCGTGAGTCACTATGCCCAGCATTGTATGTGGTTACCTAGGTGAACTCAGGACCTTGCCATTGTGAGGCAGGCGCTGGAACCACTGAGCTAAATCTCAGGCCCAGGAATTCTTGACCTGTGTGGGGAGAAGAATCCTTATCAATACAACTTTTACCAATGGCATTTGGCCTATCTATAAATATCAAGTATCCACATATAATTAACCCAGGAATTCCACTTTTAGAATTACACAATAGAGAATTGTGAACCCAAGTAATCAGGGATGCATATATAAATGCTTGTTGTATTGCTACATTTCAAAACATATAGAGAAAGCATCAGTATGATGCATTTATTTACTTAACATAAATAAAATAAGCATATATCCAGGTACTTACATATATATAAAGTTATGCATATCTATAAATATATTTAAAAGTTATATATATAATATACATATGCATAAAAAGTTTCAGAGTCAAAATAACAAAGTTAATAGTATTATCCTTACTCAGAGATTTGACTTCATGTAATGAAGAAGAAAAGAAAATGAGAATTTCAATTTTTTTAAATTGAATTCTTTATTGGTACAATTTATATACATCTCACAATCACATATAACATTGGGGAATTTGTACCGGTATATGCCACAAGTTAATTCTCATTTTTACCCATATCCCTACCCACCCACACCTCCCCACCCCCTTTATACATATTCTTTTATTTTCTTTCTGAATCATATTTATTCCTTCCCCCTCATTACATTCCCACACCAAATTTCCTATGGAAATTTCCCATTCTATAAAAACTGTCATACTTTCTAGAGCTCATTTGCATCTATAGGTTTTCATATCAAAGAGAAGATCCGGTATTTGCCTATCTGTGATCTGTTTATTTCACTTATTAGTATGTCCTCCAGGTGTCTCCATTTGCACATAAATGAATCGATCTTGTCATTCTTCATGGCAGAATAATATTCCATTTTATTAAAAAACCACATCTTCTTTATCCAGTCTCCAGTTGATGGGCATTTGGGTTGTTTCCAAGATTGAGCTATCACGAACTGAGCTGCTATGAACAAGGGTGTACATCTGCCTTTCCCATATTTTTAATACAAGCAAGTATTTTTATTCTACAGACTTCTGTTTCATTTTAATGGTTTCTACCTAGCGTTCTAGTATTGTTTAACATTATTTCACTAATGTTTTGTATCTTTTATGAAATATTAAAGCTTCTGCTTATTTCTTTTTTCAGTGATTCATTTCTATTCACATCAATTTTTGCTTGTGGCAAAGGTTTCTAATCGTGCGATTCTCTCATTCCTTGTGAAGTTCTGGAGAGACCCATGTGAGCTGTGGCCAGGGGCTCTGAGTAAGGGCTCTGTGCCTCTCTTTATGGGGTGACACCGAGAGCTGGCAAAGAGAATGCAAGCAGGGGTGAGGAGCGTAACAGCGAGACCACGAGTAGGTAACGGTCCCCAGGCGGCCACGGGTAGGTAACGGTCCCCAGGCGGCCACGGGTAGGTAACGGTCCCCAGGCGGCCACGGGTAGGTAACGGTCCCCAGGCGGCCACGGGTAGGTAACGGTCCCC
>PVIC010034915.1:0-19325 GCA_004025085.1 Thryonomys swinderianus | reverse complement strand
ACAGACAGGGCTGCTGTCCTCAGGAAGACTCCCTGACGCCTTCAAATAAGCCAAATTGACACTTATCTCAGCCTAAACACATTTGTGAAGAAATTTGGAAAATCAGGTTCTTCATCAAAACTTGTGCAAAGTTAATTTTCTGCCAAAATTTCTCTAGCCTCTGTCTTATATTTTTCCTTTTTTCTTTTTTTTTTTTTTTTTTTTTGCAGTTCTAGATATGAAGCCCAGGGCTGTGCACAGGGAAGAGGCCCGGAGGGTACTCCAGGCCATCCCCGTGTCCTCTGCACGAAGGCGAAGGCCTTAAGGACTCGGCTGTCCTCCCCAACCCTGAGGCTCCCCGCACCCCCGTGGCCCATCACAGGCCAGATGCCTTCCCTTCCCAGTGTGTGTCTCCCCTGCACATGGGCCGGGGCAGAGGCCAGGAGCCAGATACCTTCCTGGGCATCAAGGTTCACAGCTGCCCACATGGCCAGATGCCAAAGGCTCACTGGGTGCTGGCCCTGGGCCTCCCAGGCCGAGCAAGCCCAGGTCCTGTGTAGGACGTGACGAGGAACCGGCCGCTCCCTGGTCCTAGCAGTGACAACAGTCACTTGGAGGTTGGCTCCTCTCCAAAGACATCCAACTGCCCCACCTGGGAAACTCAGGAGGCCGAGGAAACCGAGCTGCAGAAGCCACGGCCCACCTCACCACAGGGACCCTGCTGAGAGGGCTCCCAGTCGTCCGCACCCTCAGCTGGGTCCCGCTGATCACGTGACAGCTTAGAGGGCGAGGAGGAGGAGCACGGAGTGTCCCGCGGCTGGGAGATGTGGCTGGGGGAAGGCCCTGATCTCCACCAGCGAGGACAGCCATGACGGATGAGTGAGGCCTGTGTCCCCTCCCCTCCACCCGGAGCTGGCCTCCAGCGGGACTGACCAGTGGGACAGTAGTGCAGTCCCACCTGCAGGATCCTCGGTGCCCACAGGGCCGCCCAGCCCCACCCTCCCCGTGTTAGGCCCCGAGTCCTCGCTCACCGGTGCCTGCACCTGAACGCAGCTAACCAACTGGTGCCGCCAGTGCCTACGCTAGCTTGGGGGCTCAGCGTGGTGCCCCTGTCTCCAGGTAGGAAAGGAGCGGAAGAAGGTGGCCTGGTGGCTTCACCCCGCTCCCTCCAAAGGGGCTGGAGAAACTCAGCAAGGGGGAGTCACAGCCGGTCCCACCGACGCACACTGCGCAGCCATGGGTGTCCGTACTCCTGTCGCGTCTCGGGTTTGCCGTGTATTTCCCAGCACGAGAAGCTGAGCGCGGAGCGCACTGTTTTCATGCCTGGCAGCGAGGTGCCCTGGCCCGTGGATTCTGAGTCAGGTTCTTCAGTAATGAAAGGCAGCACCCCACTGCCTTCCAATTTGGTGACTTGACAGTTCAGACTATTCGCGAGGGAGAAAAGGCGATTCAGTGAATATGCCCTCATTTGTCTTGTACTTCGTCTCGTTAACTTTGCGGTGTGAGTGTCGAGTGCCCACACGAGGAGCGCACCCCCCCCGCCCTTGGCTCCTCTGAGCACTCACAGCTCACAGCCAACCTCATTTCATGCACCCGTCAGCCCTGAGTGCCGCTCCAGCTACGGGCTCGGTGTTCCCCGGTCAAGTCATGAATCTGGCATCCAGCCCTCGCAGGCCCAGCATGGAGCTCAGGGTGGGCATCAGAGTAATTCCCCTTGGCAGTGACCTGCTGCAGGCAGCTACTGGGCCCCACTCCAGGATGGCCCAGCCCAGGAGCGACTGCAGCCCTAGCATCCGGGGTGTGGAGGATTGAGCCGGGTTCTGTATTCTCAAAATTCTTCCCTTAAGTAGCTTGGCTGTGTCGGCAAATCAATGTGAGGCGGCGACTTGCTGTTAGGAAGCTAATCGCTAGCTGTCACAGGAAGAAGCAAATTATCTCTGCTCAGCTCCTACCGGCTCCAGCAGCCTAGGGAAGAATGTTTCTATTACCAGGCCTTGAAATTTCCAGAGAAGACAAGAGCCTATGCATGCCCGACGCAGGCACAAGTGCCCTGCAGGGCACAGAAAATGGACCACGGACTTG
The DNA here is from genome assembly GCA_004025085.1 of Thryonomys swinderianus. Taxonomy (NCBI): domain Eukaryota; kingdom Metazoa; phylum Chordata; class Mammalia; order Rodentia; family Thryonomyidae; genus Thryonomys; species Thryonomys swinderianus. The sequence continues at coordinate 17,264 of PVIC010034915.1, read as the reverse complement.
CTCCTGGCCCTTGCTCCTGCTTTTGCACAGCCTCATGGCATCACAGAGGACTCGGGGTCAGAGGCAGGGGACACACGAGTGCTGCCTGAGTGCCCACGATCACCACGGCTGGGGCTGGTGACAGACTGGCTTGAGGGGCAGCATGTGGGTTTCAGGGCTTGGAGTCCTGGCACCAGTGGTCTGTGCTTCTGGCCATCTCAGTTCTGCATCAGGCCACCAAGAACCTGCTCTGCCACCCAGGAGGGAAGCGTACCGGTGTTCACCTCCGTGATGCCACTGTCCCCAGACCGGCCCTGAGTCCTGGCTGCAAGAAGTAGAGAGAGGGCCAACCCAGCTCTGCAAGGTGGCACCAGGGCACAACATCCTGACCCTGACCGAAGGCCAGGCGGGCACGACGCCCTGACCCCGGTGAGTGAAGTGGACAGCTGTCCCCTGGCACAGCAGCACTGAGGTCAGCTGCTTCCCCTGTGGAGCACAGAAGCGGCACCACAGAGCCGGACTCTGAGGCAGAAGGCCATTCAGGTCCACAGCAAGATGGCTCGTTCGCTGTCCTCGGCAACCTTCAGCGAAATGAAATCGCACATGCTCCCTCTCAGCCACGGAGCCCGTTGTAGGTGGGTGTGAGGCCGTGTATGTGCATCTCTGTGTGCAGGTGGAGGGACAAGGACACGGCGGTGCCCTCGGCAGTTCCAGCTCCCCACTGCTGCAAGAGCGAAGGTGTGCCTTCAGCAGGGTGTGCTAACCCGACTTTGTCTAAGGGCTCACCTATACAGGAACACACTTCCCTTAAGCACACTAAAGTTCCTGTCTCCCTCCAGGGCTGATGTCATAGATCTGTTCTGCGGTGTCTGGAAAGTTTCCGAAGAGCCCAGCCAGCGTGGCTGAGCTGCCCTGCTGCTCCCCAGAGGGACAGAGCCCGGGAGCCGAGCCGATGCCCCAGGCCTGCGCCAGCTGTTGGCTATCTGGGTGGCTTCCTGCCCACAGCCCGTGTGAGGAATGCGGGGCGGCGGCTGACTCTCAGTGGCTCCAGCAGAGGCTGCCTGAGCCCAGCCTGGAGGACACTGGCCTGTTCCACAGCTGCCCCTGCCCCACATCGGCCTGAAAGCCAGGGGTTTCTGTGCCAGGCCCACCTTGGGCCCAAGCTCTAAAATCTGTGGATTTCTCAGATGTTTGGCCCACACAGCACAGCAGCCACGCTGCTGTCACCCTAACCCGGGGCCTCCCAGGGGCCGGCGTCCCAGCTGTGGTCTCCAAGGGGCCCATGAGCAGGTGGGTCACTAAGGTCAGCACCTGAGGAGGACAGGAAGGTGGGCACCAGGTCAGGGTGTAGATGAAGCCCCTCCTGCCTGGCCAGAGAGGCCTGGAGTGGAGACGTGGCTCAGGGACAGCGCTGGGCTTCTGAGCTGCCCACGAGTCCCAGAGGAGCAGCCCTGGGGGTCCAGCCACTTCCCTGCATTCCCAGGGCAGCCCTGAGCCACCTGTCGACGTGGCTCCGGCTGCAGACCTCAGCTGGGGGTCTGGGAGGCCCGTCTGCCTCGAGCTGCGGCCCCAGAGTGAGTTTCTGCTGCTCACTGATTAGTTCCACAGCCTGCACCGCCCGGTGGCGTCAGGAAGCTCAGCATGGCATGGTCTACCCAGTCTGAGTGCAGAACTGCAAGGGCAGGGTGACCCCTTCAGGTGCCACGTAATAGACTGTCACCTTCACTCTTGAGAGAGTGGTCACAAATCGGGGTTCCCATAGGTGCCCTCTCAGTTCAGTTACTTTCTTAGAGCCAGAAAGGGTTAAATGTATTGGTTTATCCTAGAAGATATTGCAGGTGAATAGCCAGATGGAGAGAGGCAGAGGGCGAGGTACAGGGAAGGGTCTCTGTCCCCGAGGAGGAGTCAGAGTCCAGTGTCCTCACCGCACACATGCCACCAACCCACACGTCATCCAAGTCCAGTCCTTTAGGGTTTTCACAGAGGCCACGTGACACTGGTGTGACAGCTTTGGCCTGGGCAAGGTGACGACTCTTCTGCAGCCCAGGGAGGGAAGGGCTGAAGTTCCTAGCACTCTGCTCCGATGCTTGTTTCCCTGGCAACCAGCCCCACCCCGAGGTGTCCGGTGCCCTCCAGGATCAGAACCGATGCCCACGGCATCCAGGCACGCACAGAGGTTGCTGGAGCTCTTTGTTGGGAAGAGGGGGTCAAAGACCAAACATCAGAGCCAAGGTTCTCTTAGAGCCCCCGTCAGTCAGGGCCCAGGAGGGACAGGAGGTGTCCACGCGGAAACCGACGTGAGGCCCTGAAGCCGGGAATCCTTCTCACTGGCCCCTTATTTCTAAAATAGGAGCACGGCGAACAGGCCCTGGGACACATCTGTGCTGCCTGCACAGGCTCTGCACTGGGCCACAGCCACGGCTAGGAGCCGGGGCAGGCCTCGGGGCGTCTCCGCTTGCTCTACAGTGGAGGGAAAACTTTGACAGCAGACATCCGTTTCTGGGAATTTATAGCTTTATTAAACTGTGGTTCTACTGAGAGCCATGAACCTGTCCCTTGCTTTCACGCCCTCACAAGCCTTCACGCACCATACCCGTGCCCGGCGCCTCTGCCCTGAATTCCTGGTGGAGGCAGACGAGACCCAGCCCGTTCCACTGGGCACAGGGCTGCCGTGGGCCCTGCTCCGGGCCTGAGGTCCTGGTCCCGGGTGCCAGAGTGGTACCTCGGGCCAGAGCCCCAGCTCAGTGCCCAGGCTCTGGGCACAGCACCATTCAGGAGCAGAGTGCCTGGGTCCCGTGTGGCCACCAAGCTTGCGCAAGGCCTGTGGAAGGGCGGGTAGCTTGTTAGGCCCAGGCAGAGAATGTCCACATGGAGCCCTTGTCCAGTTTCTAGGGGAAGAAATTCAGTAACACCAACCTGCAGACTGGGGTCATGGCATGGAGCACCGTGACAAGGGGGAGACACATAACACGGCAACACGCACACGACCGGGAGGGGCGCCGTGGCAACGCCGCCTGCTGGGGGCTTTGGTCGGGCAGCTACCTCCCCTTTGTGTGCTGCACTGAGACCCGCCCTGCCAGCAAAGGGAGCTCTGGGCTTCTTCACCCGTGCGCTGCTCTGACGCCACCCTGACCCCATGGGATCGCCGAGACGGACGTTTAAGACTGGGATCCGATGACCAGAAGTGACTTGGCTTTTCTGACTGGCCAGAAACACCAGAGAAGTGTAGAGCTCTGTCAGAGGAGCCAGCCCATGGAAGGGACCCCAGCATGTCCCACCAGATAAGGGAGTCCATGTCTGCCAGCCCTGGACTGCTCCGGGTCTGTGCCAACTGGGTGTGTGGGGGAGTCTCAGGCCACAGGGGGCTGGCCCGACTGAGTCCACCCTTGGGCCATCAGCCACGCCTCTGGGACCGGGCCAGGGAGCCCTGCACTCCAGGCTCATGGTCTGGTGGGGAGGGAGGTGTGGCTGGGACCCCACTTAGGGAAGAGGCCCTAGACTCTGTGCTTCGCATTCTCCTTGCCAGTCGCATCTGTAATAGACAGTGGCCGTGAGGCTAACGACTGCCGATCACATGCGTGGAGACGGGACTCGTCCGAGGTGCTCCCCAGGGGCTTCTGGCTACTTAACAAGCCAGACGGCATAAATAGTGTTTACGGGCCATCAAGATAATCATATTTTAAGTAACTTGAAGAACCTGCTACCTGAAATACAGCGTTAAGTCTGTCGTGAGCGGTTTATCATCGGCACCTTCCCGGATGGTGGCCCGTGGCCGGCTGGGGTGGGGCCTGCGTGGTGGTCTCCGCCGGAGCAGCACGGCCAGCGGTGGGGCAGGAGCCAGCAGGTAATGGGGGCCAAAACAAACCTAGGAGCTGAGGACAGGGGTGCAGTCTGGGGCATGAGGAATACCTTCATTTCTTTGTCTAGAGGCCATAGGACGAGGCAGATTGTGGCCTAGAACCTGTGTGTTATTTTGGGGGAAATTTTTACACACAATTACCCATATTTCACTTAGTGCAATCCATCCTCTGGGGAAAAAAATAAAAAGTACAAAAATTAGGTCCTCTGTCTGGCCCCTGGGAAAAGTCTGAGAGCCAGGGCCTCACGGTCAAATGTGTGACCTGGGCGCTGAGGGCCAGATGTAGAGGAGCAGGCTGGCCTCTGGAGCCCTGTGGTCCACGGTGCCGGGGGGCTGTGGGCGAACTCTGATGCCAACGCCTTTGCTGCCAGGAGAGACACACCCCTCCCTTAGTACCGGGCATGGAGCTCATGGCATGCCAGGCAAGCAGACTCCCAGCGAGCTGTACCCCAAGCCCTCACCTGGCTCCTTGGAACAGGAGGGAACAAAACGTGCCCCCACCCCGCTCGGGCAGTTGGGGCCTTCCTCAGAGTCTGACCCTCACCGGTGCCAGCTCCCTGGCTTGGGTCTCTGCTCCTCAGCCTTATTCTCCTGTTGCTCTGCGGCAGCCTGAACAGACTCGACAGCTGCTTCTGCGCGAGGCTGTGCCACCGCGGACACTCACTGCCAGCAGGAAGCAGGCGCAGGACGCAGATCTCCACACCCCGTTCCGGAAAGCACAGGGCTGTGTGGGCGGAGAGGCTGAGGGAGTGTCCAGCTGAGACTCCAGGCGAAGCGAGGAGCCAGGGAGCCCCCCAAGGCCCGCGGGCCCAGCGTCGCTCGGAGGGGCCCGTCTGCCACGTGAACCACTCCTGCAGCCGCTCTCCTGTCACCAGCCTCCTGCGTGCGGTTCCTGGGCGGACGGGACGTCCTGTCCCGGGTCCTGAGGTAGGAGAGACGGGAGAGGTAAACAGCAGAATCGTAATTTTAAAAATGAAAACTGCAGCTTCAGGACACAAGTCTCGTTTCAAAAGGTACTTTTTCTTTCTGTCTCCCAGAACACAATAAGCCTGAACGACTCTCTTTCACCTCCAAGTGGGTTCGGTGGCCCCTCTCACTCGCACTTGTAAATAGGCTTCCTCTGAGTGGACCATTATCTCTCTGCGGGCGAGGCGCCCTCCCTACACCCCAAACCGAGGCAAGGACTGCAATTCATGAATTCCACAGATTTCTACCAAAACACTAAATGCTCCCAGCTCCATACTGCAGGCTCTCTTTCTCTCTATTTTATTTTTTTTTTTGAGACAGGCTTTCACTTTGTAGTTCGGGCTGGCCCTGAGCTCAGTATGTAGTCCAGGCAAGCCTCCAACTCACAGCAATCCTTCTGCCTCTGCCTCCTGAGTTCTGGATGACACGCATGAGCCACCACGCCTGGCACTGTGGTATGTGGTACTGATTGCTGGTGGGCGTGAGTCACCACGCCCGGTATTTGTATATGCGGTTACCGGGATCGAAGCAGGGATCTTGCGCTTGCTGGGTAGGTGCTGGAACCACTGAGTTAAATCTCTGGTCCTGCAGATCTTTTCTTGAGGCTCCACATTGCTTCTTTGTGTACTTTTAAATTTTCTGTTTAATAAATCCTTTCGTGTCTTTTACTGATGCATCTTGAAAATTACTGTTCTGTGATGGAAATCACAAACCTGCCACTTAATTTTCTAACTTGAGGGTAGGAACTTCCTAGGATCCCATCCAGGTCCCTCTGGGCCTGGGCTTTGCCTCCACTAGCCCCAGCCGAACTGTTAAAGAAAGAGGTAGCATAGCCGGGCGTGGTGGCTCACGCCTGTAATCCCAGCACTTGGGAGGCAGAGACAGGAGGATTGCTGAGTTCAAAGCTTGCCTAGGCTACATAGTGAGCTCAGAGCCAGCCCGAACTACAAAGCGAGACCCTGTCTCAAAAAAAGAAAGAAAGAAAGAGGTAGCACAACGGAGACCAACAGTTCTATCTGGGGCCGAGACCACCGCCCTCCACCCACCTGAACTCGGGCCAGAACTCATTCCATTGCCCTGAGGGAGACAGAACTGAAGCTTCCTAGTGCTCTAGACCAGAGCGTGTGCACATTAGGTACAGCGTGTGACCCACGATGACCTTTCCACTTTCAGAATTCATCAATGACCCATCCATATGAGCCGCACATCATGTGTGTAACTGTAACAGAAATTTACGGGAAAGTCGTGCACAGCAGTTATCGGGACGATGCAGTGCCATGAGTCCCATCCAGAGAGACCCGGTGCCGGGCACACGGCTCTTCAGCCCAGAAAGCCTAATTTATCCTCATTCCTTCCCTCCTTGTCACCCTGGCACCACTTTTCTCCCCGCTTGTGCCACACATTTTCTGCTTGACACAAACCTCCTCATTCTGAGTGCACCCCCCAACTTTAATAAATAAGCTTTTTTCTTTCACTGTTTTAGGTATAAACTCAAAATTCTTTACTTGTCATGCGCAAAGACCTAAAATCTATTTCCCCCAAGCCCATCGCACACAGGACCATTCTCCGTGAGCCAGTCAGGAGCCAGCCGGAAGCACTAAGCCCTTTTGGGGAGATATTTTTGAGGAGGTTCTATATTACTCTTTCCCTGTTTTCACGATCACTTGCAGTTTAAGCCAAAGGCCCGCGTCCCGGGACCCACAAGGCTCCAACTCCACCACGCTGCCAGTGCGCCTGGAGCTTCCTCTAGCTGCCTTCCCCAGGGCAACCCAATGGGCCCCTGCGTGGCTCCCCAACCTCCTTCAGCTGCGCCCCCTGCTGGGGCTGGGATTTACAAGCTGCCCCAGCGATGACCCCGATGAGTCCTCCCTGGGACGCGCCTCCCCTCCCCACCCCTGGGTTTAGCCACGCCCACCCACCCGGGGGTCTCTCCAGCGAGGTCTTCCCCTCCTGTACTCTGCGCTAGTCCTCGGGTTAATGCAGGGCTCCCACTCCCGGCCCCCGAGCGTGGAGATGGGGGCTCCGGGGGGCCACAGATGCGAGCTCAGGACGCCCGTGCGCGGAGCTCCAGGCCCCAGCCAAGCCCTCCCGGATCCTACAGCCCTGGACGGAATGCGGCGCCGCGCACCAGCGCTTTAGGAGGTCTGGGGGGCCAGGTGTAGTTGTAACTGGTAAATCTGCTTTGGCCTTTGCTGGAATTCAAGAATGCCCCAAATTTTGCTGGTAAGTCTCTTACTTGGGGGAAATAAAATAATCATGATTGAATATTTGACTTTCAAACTGACAGGTCGAAGCAGGAATAAAGAAGCTCTGTCTGGGACTCTCCCTGACCCCACTTGAGGCTCCAGGTCTAAGGCCCAGCTTTCCAGCCAGTTGGCCGTGGGATTGAGGACCCACCTGCAAACTGCTAGAAGCCTGGGGGGGCTCCTGGGTACTTACTGGCTTCAGGATTATGAAGAGGAGGTCGGGGAGACCTCCAGCACTTCATTAAATATGTGGGGGAGGTCCGGGCCCCAGAAAGATGGGTCTGTACCTGAGGACAGGACAGCGACAACATCAGTTTCCTTCTTCCTTAGAGGCCTCTTTAAGTACCATAGCCTGGGGCCTTTCCAAAGATAAAAAGCCATAAATGCTCAAACGTGGAGACTCACGGCCACCAGCCATCAATACCACATACCACAGAGCTGGGCGTGGTGGCTCACGCCTGTCATCCCAGCACTCGGGAGGCAGAGGCAGGAGGATTGCTGAGTCCCAGGCTCACCTGGGCTACATAGTGAGCTGAGGGCCAGGCTGAACTACAAAGCGAGACCCTGTCTCAAAAAAAAAAAAATACCGGTGTGAGGTGGTCATCCTACCGTGATGGCCTCACTGCCCAGAGGACCCGTGGCCCTGCCCACTGTGGGCCTGCCAAGCACGGACGTACCTGTGGGGCTGACAGGACCCACACACCTCCAGCGGCCATCACTTTCCCTCTGAGCCAAGGGTGTGTTTCACCATGGTGGCATCCTGGGAACAAGTCCCCAGGAGGCTGAGAACGGGAGCTCTGCTCCATGCCACCCTCTGCCCTGCGCCACCCAAAGCAGTCAGCACAGGTGCTGCTGGACAGCCAGGCACACAGGGCATAGGGTCCACACCGTGTGCGCTCACAGATGGGGACGCTGGGGACGCTGGGCCTCCGCTGACTTATCTATGCAGCCCGGAGCCCTCGTCAGCCACAGGGAGCTAGAACTCAAAGGCCTCCTGCCCCCGCCCGCAGCTCCCAGGGGCCTGCGCGTCCAGCTCCCCGAGGCAGGGGGTTCCTTGGGGGTCCTAAGTGCTCTCTCGGCAGCTCTCCCGGCTCTTCCACTGGGACACAGCTCACATTCCCAGAAAGCCAGCAAAGGACAGGGGTGTGGTGTGCGTGTACATGTGCGTGTGCCATGTGCGTGCCTGTGCGTGTTTGTTGGGAATACGAGGAGCAAACGTGCTGCTCCTGAGGCTCAGTGGGCCTGGCGCTCCCGTCCGGGTGCCGCTGTCGGCTCCGCCAGCTGGGCAGGGACCCTCCCCTCACACACGCACATGTACTGCTCTATTTTTAAGACTCCTCGTTGGATGCAGTAGGTCCTGGAGCGTGTGCAATTTCATGCTGCACGAGGGAAAAGCTAAGCTCTACAGACTATGCAAGCCACATAGTCTCAGTGTCTCATGTACACTAATATTCCCTGCCTACCTGTGGCCTTATAGGAAAGTCATGAGAGTAGTAATAATAACAATGTGTTGTTTTGAGCCACTAAGTTGCGGGGCACTTTGTTAGTGCAAGATAAGTGACAAAGGCATCATAGGGAACTTTTGCACGTGTAATAAAAAGGCTCCATGGAGGGCGCAGGGCCTAAAGAGATGCCAGCTGTCTTGCATGTGGGAGCCTGCTTGGACACAGTGAGGGGGTACCCGCTCCTTCTGGGGCGGACTCAGCCTTGCGCCATCCCATCTACCAGCTGGGCAGAAAGCCCCTGGACCCTGGGAAGTACCGGGGAGACTTGGGAAAAGATAGCACACAAAGCAGACAGGACCCCAGCCCACTGGTGCACCACAGAAACCATTCACTTGGCGACTTGGGGGACAAGACACCCTGGGCACAGAGGTCACTTCAAAGCAAGAAGAGGACTCAGCCTGGCCCGTGTCATACACGGCACTGCAGAAAGTCCAACCCCTGCACATGCTACATCCAAGACCCGGACCCTGTCAATGGTCTCAGCCCTCACCAAGCACAGGGGAGGCTAATGTTAGCATGTGAGGTGTGGAGCCGCCAGCAAGCCCGGAACAGCTCAGAGCTCTGCCCCCAGGCTGTGCCCAAGCTTCTGTGTGGCAGTGTCGGGGTCAGGCCAGCCAAAACCAAAGTGTTCCCTGGTCACTGTGGGCACAAGTGGACCCAGGTTTGGCCCTTAAGAATCAGCTATTTGGGACCACAGATTTAGCCCAGTGGTTCCAGCACCTGCCTCGCAAGTGCAGGGTCTTGAGTTCCATTCCTGGTAACCACATACAATGCTGGGCATGGAGACTCACGCCCACCAGCCATCAGTACCACATACCACAGTGCCGGGCGTGGTGGCTCACACCTGTCATCCCAGCACTCGGGAGGCAGAGGCAGGAGGATTGCTGAGTTCGAGGCTTGCCTGGGTTACATAGTGAGCTCAGGGCCAGCCTGAACTACAAAGCGAGACCCTGTCTAAAAAAAAAAAAAGAATCAGCTCTTCGGAGGCTGAGAGTACAGCTTGCTGGTACAGCGTGTGCCTGGCGTGTGCAAGGCCTTGGGTTTGAACCCCAGTGCTCCAGACAGAGAGGGAGCGAGGTCTGCTCAGCGAGGGCTCCCGTCTAGGGAAATAAGGAGAGAAGGAGGCAAACAACTTGGAATTAAAAGGTTCCGGCTGCTGAGCCTCTGGCAGGAAGGAAGATACAGAATAGCCCGGAGGAGTGTTCACCGGGGAGCCTGGCCAGGCCCGACGCCCACTGTGTGTAGCGCAGAGCCCTCCAGGTGACATTTCCTAGGTGGTTTTAAACAAATGCCTTGTCACAATATTTGTGTTAAGTTGCCATTTACGATTTTTAAGCTCCTAGGCTACCTCGAAAAGAAATCTTTTAAAAGAAAGCCAGCTGAGCTGAAAGGTCAGGGGAATGAAAACCAAACAGTGAGCCGGAGCAGCCTGGAGAGCGCTGGTCTGCCTGCCCGCCCTCCTGTGCTGCTGCAGACCCGGCCGGCACGGGGTGCACGCCAGCGGCCGTGGACTGAGCCTTCCTCTGAGGCTCTTGACAGGATGACCAGATGGCCGTCAGGCCGCCGGTGCTGTCGCTGCAGGCACAAGGGCAGGGAGTAGGGCATGGTGTGGACACAGGCCCAGCCCCACACCTGCTTCCTGAGCCAGTGGGCTGTGGTTTCCCGAGGACAAGCCCCATCTAATCTGGCGGAGTTTCCCAGCCAGCCAGCTTCTGCTGACCTGGGCATCTCGCTTCCTTGCCCGCAGTGTGCACAGACCACACGGTCATCTTTCCTCCAGGGAGGCCTGTCTGCCCACCCTGCTCCCAGCTCAGTCCGCTCCTGTCCACCACGACAGTTAGGGAAGCTGAGACGCAGAAGCTGACGCTTGCCTAAACCCTCCTGGCCGCAGCGCAGACCTCCCCTGTTGGCCTCCAGCCTACTGACCTGGCTTCTAGCAGAGGGAGCATTTGTGTTTCCCTTGAAGACTTAATGTTAAGTGCCTCTGTTTATGTGCTAAGACTTCCGATGTGTGTTTTGGTTGACCAGGCAAGCCAACAGAATAAATACGGGCCTGCACAGCCACAAGCTCGTTGGCCCAAACATGTCTGCTGGCTGGACTGGGCCTGGGTTCTGGGACCCGGGTCTGGGTGGAGTTTCCCTCCACAGCGTGACCCTCACCTCCCCAGCCTACTCAGCCCAGTGGGGGCCATGCGGGGACAGGGGCAGAGACAGACCGGCCTCTGTGTCCCCTGAGCTGGGCCCGAATACACTCTGGAGCAAGAACAGGGGTAGGAGGGCTCCAAGGGCAGACGGGTGGGGCCACGGGCAGGCCGCAGGTGGACACGAGCTGTTGCCTGGGCCCCTCTCAGTCAGAGGACATGGGGCGGCTCGAAGGCGTCATCTTCCAGTGGCCCAGGCCAGAGCAGGGCCCTGTGAGGACCCCAGAGGAGCGGAGGGAGCGAGCCAGTGAGGGCTGCACACTTGGCACTGGGCCAGACCCGCCCACCTGTCACACCCAGCCTGGCCTGTCCCTCGCACAGGCCGAGCCGGCTGATGGCCGGACCAAAGAGCGCAGCGAGGCCAGCCGGATGCCAGCACAGGGGTGGGGCTGCTCTTTTGTCTCCCTGCACTCTGCTGCCCCTCCTCAGGCCCTCCTCGACTCTCCAGGCGTGCGCCCCAGGGCACCCAGGAGGAGGGGGCCGGGCCAGCTGCGTCCCAGCCACCCGCAGCGGGAAGCCTGCTCCTCCCCGCCCTCCCATTACAACCTCAGTCCCCAGAACGAGCGCTCGCTCGCTCGCTCGGTGACGCGACAGGGCCGGAGAAGTTGGGGAGAAGAGGCCGGCCGGCGGGGGTGGAGAGATCCGTTCAGGCCGCTCCTGCTCCCCAGCTCCTGTCGCCTGGAGAGCGCGGGGACGCCCGGTCAGCCCGCGCGCGACTGAAGACACCGGGGCTGGGCCGCCCCCGCCGCCCCCACCCGGTGCGCGCCACGCAGCCGCCGGCCCGGAGGAGACGCGAGGAGCCGGGCGGCGCGGGCGCGGCTGAGGGGGGCGGGGGGCGGGGGGCGGGCGGCGGTGCGCGGTGCGCGGAGGGCGAGGCGGGAGAGCGCGCCGGACCGCCGTGCGTGAGGTAGGAGCTCGCGGCGCCGCCGAGCCTGGGGCGGCGCGGAGTCTGAAGCCGGGAGCCAGAGCCGGAATCCAAAGGCAGCAGCGCCCAGAGCCCGGCGAGCGCGAGCCGGAGCGGCGTGGTCCGGGTCCGGGTCCGGGTCGGGTCGGGTCGGGTCGGGGCTGCTGGACGGCGCAGCCCCTGCCTCGGCACCTCCCCCGCAGCTGCTCTTCGTCTGCCGCCGCCTGGGGCGCTCCCACTCCCGCCCCGACTTGACTTCGAGCTCCGCAGACGCGGGACAAAGCCGGTTCGGTGCCTGCCATGCGCCTCAACAGCTCGGCGCCTGGCACTGCCGGTGCATGGGGCGCCCACCCCTTCCCGGCCGCGCAGTCCGGGCTGGAGGCGGCTCTCCTGGCCCCGGGCTTGGGCTTCGGTAACGGCTCAGGGAATGCGTCGGAGCCCGTCCTGGACGAACCCAGCAGCCAGCTGGACGTGAACACCGACATCTACTCCAAGGTGCTGGTGACTGCGGTGTACCTGGCGCTCTTCGTGGTGGGCACGGTGGGCAACTCTGTGACTGCTTTCACACTGGCACGCAAGAAGTCGCTGCAGAGCCTGCAGAGCACGGTGCACTACCACCTCGGCAGCCTGGCGCTCTCCGACCTGCTCATCCTGCTGCTTGCCATGCCGGTGGAGCTGTACAACTTCATCTGGGTGCACCACCCCTGGGCCTTCGGGGACACCGTGTGCCGCGGCTACTACTTCCTGCGGGATGCCTGCACCTACGCCACGGCCCTCAACGTGGCCAGCCTGAGCGTGGAGCGCTACCTGGCCATCTGCCACCCCTTCAAGGCCAAGACCCTCATGTCCCGCAGCCGCACCAAGAAGTTCATCAGTGCCATCTGGCTGGCCTCGGGGCTGCTGGCGGTGCCCATGCTCTTCACCATGGGCCAGCAGAACCGCAGTGCCGATGGCCAGCATCCAGGGGGCCTGGTGTGCACGCCCACCGTGGACACGGCCACCGTCAAGGTCGTCATCCAGGTGAGGCCTCTCCCGGGGAGAAGGGCGGGAGGATCCGAGGACCCGGGGCCCGTCCCTTCCCTCACCTCTGCAGGGTACCTACGGGGCCCTTGCAGGTGGCTGGCAGGGCCCCCACGGCAGCCTGACCTCTTCCACTTCCACTTCCACTCCAGGGGCCCTCCACACCCTCTGCTGAAGGTGCCAGGACCACAGCCATGGAGCTCTCCAGGCTGCAGGGCCGGCCCGCGCCTGCCGGCCCAGGAAGGGCACCCTTCACGAGCTCCTCAGAGGGCTCCGTGCCCCCTAAAGGTGACACTGCTGTGCCCTGCAGCAGAGCCCCGCGTGGCTCCTTGCCTGCCCCACCCCAGACCTGGAGTCACCTGCCATCTTGCTTCCTGGTTTAGCCGGTTTTCTCACCTTCGCAGCAAGGGGATCTAGCACTGGCCTAGGAAGGTGCGACTTTGCAGAGAGAGCCGCGGGGCGCTGGCGGGTTCCTGGGCATGGAGCCCTCACGGAGCGCCGCGGCGGCTGCTGCTAGCAGCAGCGTTTCTCCCAGAGAGCCCGTCAGGTGTCTGGGTGGGGAGATGCGTGTAAAGCTTGAGCTGCGTGGCCCAGGCCCTGCTGGGGACCGAGAACAGTGTCCAGGGGACCCTGGTGCGTGTCGCTTGGACGAGGCGCCTGGCAAGGTGGGGCCCGCGCTGAAGAGAGACTGGGCAGGCGGCCGAGGCGGAGGGCTGTCTGCAGGGAAGTCGGGCAGAAGCAGCGTTCTGAAGGGCGTTCTGGCCCTAGGACCTGGGCAGCTTTGACGGTGCAGAGCTTCCTGCAGCCCAGGCTGAGCAGAGGTGGCAGAGGGTCGAGGGTTCTGGGCAGTCGCCGCGCTGTGCCTTCGGGGCAGGGAGGCAGCAGCTTCCTGCCTGCCCAGCCCCTCCCGCTCCGAGCCTCATGTGGCCTCTCTGCAGAGTCCTACGATCACCGCGGGATCCTCAGCATGACAACTGCCACAGGGAGGTCCCAGTGCTGGGCAGGGCTGCCATCTGTCTGTAAACCCCTGGGCAGTTCACCGAGCGCTGCCAGCCTGCACACGACTCTGGGCTGCTGGTGTCTCCTGTGCAGGTGGCAGCAGCGGGATGAGCCAGAGCGCCTCCTCGCCAGTGAGTCTTGCCCCCCAGAAGCAAGCGGGGCTCCCTGTGTGGCAAAGAGAGTGAGCAGTTCCCTTCCCCGCTCCTCGTGAGGTCTCGTTCTTCTTTGCCCAAGCAGAGGGAGTCTCTGTCTTGGGTCGTCTTGCCCAGAGAGGGAGTCTCCAGCCTGCACTCGGGGCGGAGCCGTCGGTCCTCCTGCCTTGGGAAGGCGCCTTGCAGGACCAGGGGCCACAGCCCCTCAGGAGCTGCCGCCTCTGGACCCACCCTCAGGCCCCTGCTCCCCGGAGCAGACTGTGGCTCAGTGGGTCGGGGTTCCTGCATGTGGCGACACTGTATGCAGGGCAGGTGGGAGCAAGCTCGGGCCCCACAGTGGCAGAGGCCTAGGAATGACATATCTGGCTCAGAACTGACCAAGGCCAAGGTCTGGTCCAGCTTCGTTTTCCCGCTGCAGCCCCCAGCCACAAACCTGGATTCAGTAGGGTCTCTGCCAGGTGGTCCAGCCTGACCCAACATGGCCATAGCTCTGAGCCCCAGGGCCACATCTGATCCAGCATGGACTGTGGCCCCTCACCCTGGACACACCCTGCTCCCACATGGGCTGTGTTTCTCCGGGAGCCAGGAGGCCCTCGCCACCTCCAGGCTTACACAGGACGCACAGGTGTCCACACACACGGAGGCACGTGGACATGGGGGCCTGTGCACATGCTCAGAGCTGTGCTGAGACGCCGACTGCACGGACACACACACACACTGGGGCGCGCGGCGTCTGACAGTCGTGCAGTGGCCTCCAGCTGTGCGAGGCCATCTCCGCAGCTCAGCAGACACAAGAGGGCCTGGGAGGGGCCCAGGCCTGCCAGGTGCAAGCCTTATGGTGCTGACTTCATCCTGGCCGTCCCTCAGCCAAGGGCGTTCCGGGCCCTGCCGCCTTTGTGCCTGTGTTTCAGGGATCCTCTGTAGGACCGGACCTGACTTCGCAGGGCCTGGAGGTGCTGGGTGGGGGGCGTGTGCTCCCCCAGGGAGAGACTGGATATTCTCAAGGGAAGGTGTCTCACAGCGCCGCCGCTGGGGTCTGGGCACATGGGTCTCGAGCAAACTTGGCAAGCACCAGGCCCTGAGCACCGACTGCTCCTGGGAGGAGCCGCAGCTGAGGCCTGTTTCCACAAGCAAGAAAATTGGTTCTGATAAGTCAGACCTGGGCCATTTTCTTGGTATTTCCGTCCCATGCCATCAGGCCCTGCCCGGTGACCCCTCAGCCGGCGGCCTCGCTGTGGTGGGAGACAGGGTCAGGCAGCTGGAGGCCGAGGAGCGGGATGTCTGCGCTGTCAGGCGGGTCGGAGAGCGTGTGACTTGGAGGAGGAGGCGATGCACGTGGAGCACACGCTAATGTGCGACCAAACCGGCAGAGCGTGGACGGAACTTGGACCACATGTGCGGCTCCTCTGCACTTTGGAATATTTTCAAGTTAGAAAGTGGCACAGGGAGGAGAGGACTCCAGGAGGCAGAGGTGGGCGTGACCTCCTCACAGGGGCAGCGGTGGGCACGCAGTGGCTCTGCCACTGCCCCCCCAGGGGCTGGGCCCGTTCCCTCGTCTGGAGTGCAGGAGGTTAGGGCAGCTGGCAGCGGCAGGGCTGTGGCCTCCGAGACAGGAAGCGGAGCCGGCCCTGCCTGTCTGTGCGGACGTGCCAGCAGCCCGGCAGGTGCAGAGCCAGGGCCCCAGGCAGCTTGCAGAAGGGCCAGGACCCTGGGCTGCCCCTCGTGCGTCCTGACGGCCAGCGGAGGTGGCCCTGAGTCTCCTTCCGGCTGGCAGCCTGACGGAACCAGGCGACCTGGGCCGGACGTGTGCTCACGGCCTCCGCGAGGTCTCAGAGCACAGCGCTGACTCCGGACCCAGTGGGGCCCTTGATGAAGCCGCCGGTTCCCGGGATGTGGCGTACAGAGTCCCGGGTGACGTGAGGTCTGGCACGCAGACCTCGGACCGCGGTTAGAATGGAGGATGGACTCTGAGGAGGAGTAGGGCTGGGACACGCTTCCCAGGGGGGGTGGGGCCTCCCCCTTGGGGAGGAGGCAGCCTGGCCATGGGGTGGGGCCCTGACTTGGCAACTGGCTAGGTGGGCGCAGGAGGGCAGGCGTGCAGACGACCCAGGTGGGGCCACACTCCGCTTCCAGAAGAGGTAGTGGGGGCAGGGCACCGTGCATATCGTGTGGCTGGAGAGGTGCAACCTGGAGATGCCAGTGTGACTCTAGTGATGCCCCCAGGGCGAGGGTCAGTCCCTGTCCGCAGCCGGGGAGCAGGCAGGACCTGGAACTGGCCAGGCCGCTCCTACTGGGCGCCACCCTGCGGCAGCTCACGTGTGTGGTTGCAGCTCAAGCAGGTGCCAGGTGCTGGGGCTCCCTGGGCTGGTCCTACGGTCAGGCGCCGATGTTCTATGGATGCTTCCTCTCTGGGGACGAGTGTGTCCCTAGGCTTGGGCCGCAGAGAGGCCTCAAGACGTCGGGACAGCAGGTGGAACTGCCCTGTCTGAGCAGAGTCTCGCGGTGTTTGCTCTGAGGTTGCACAGAAAGGCCCTGAGATGCCAGCTGCGGACCTGGGAAGGCTGCAGTGCTCCCGTGGGCACAAGCAGCACGGCAAGGTCTCCAGGCCAAGCAGAATTCGGAGGGCACAGCAGGCATATCAGCCCTGGGGCTGCCTGCATTTCCCAAGCCACAGACATACAGTCGCCTATGGTGTTTTAGTTGTTTGTGCTTCAGAGGAGAAAACACGTCAAGCTGTTATTTCCTGTGATGAGGGCACACAGTGCCAGGCTCGTCCTGCAGCCGCGTGAGTGCACAGTGCTGTAGGACCAGGTGCTGTCGTGCTGTCCCATGGCTGCCGCCATCCCCAGACCCACACCGCCCCTGTCAAGCGTGACGCGCCACTGTCTCGTCCTGTGGTCTCGGCGACCCTCACACAGGAAGCTCAGCCCTCTCCTCGGGCTCGTTAAGATGCAGGTTCACGAAGGAACGTTTCACACTGAGTGCAGCTCAGAGGCTGCTGTGAGTTCCAATTAGGTGATGTTCTGGAAGAGGTGAAGCCGGGGGCACAGGGAGCAGATGGGGAGCGGAGGGGCCCTGGGGCTTTGGGGGCGGAGCATCCTGCTGCACACGGGCTGGGCCCCTGGGGCTACCTGGTCAGTACCAGGGCGCGTCTGAAAGAAGGTGGCCGGGGAGTCAGACTCCGCGGTGACGCGCCAGCTGCTTGGGAAGGGGGATGGAGCGGTCCCTGGGGCCAGAGCAGCAGCCCAGCTCCCTCAGGCCGGCTGCAGGATGCCGGCACACAGCAGGAGTTACAGGGGATGGGGCTCTCTGTTCAGGAGTTAACGCTTACACGGTGCTTGTGACAGTGCCTGGGGCTTGGGAGCCTCTCCCTGTCCCGCCAGGCGCCATCACACCAGAGTCGGGGACACCTCCACCAACCTCCCAAGATGCC
>PVIC010034914.1:0-19324 GCA_004025085.1 Thryonomys swinderianus | reverse complement strand
GGGCACCAAGTGTACATGTTTACTTCGAAATGTTCACTTTAAAGTTCTGTTTTATGTTCCTTACTGGTCATCATCAGTCATGTAAGCCTGCTGAGGCTTCTCATTTTTCACTCTTAAAACCTATGATTAATGGATCACATAAGCTGATATGGAGGAATTTTAGAAAAATCTACTTCAATTCTTTATCTCACAATAATGTCCTCTCAAAGAAGTTGGTCAAACATCTTCAGTCACAGAAACAAGTGTCAAATCCACCTGGTCACAAGAAGGTTCTTTGACTCTTCCCATCTCTGGGCCACAAGCCCAGCTGCCCATTTGGAGCAGGAAAGGAGTCAGACAGGCTGCTGGGTATGCTGGGGCTGGGGCTCCTGCAGGGCACTCTCTACCTCTCTTCCTGCACTCCGAAACACAGAACACATGTATATCCGCCCCTGGCTGGAGCCAGGAAATCACCAGTTACCCAGAAGCCTCTGGGTGGCCACAGACCAGTAAGTATGCGCTCCACTTGGCTAGTGTGCAAAGTGTAAGGAGGGAAGTTCATAACCGTGGGAGAGGCCAGAGGTGGATGTTAGAAACGGAGTCATCATCACTGAGGTTTTTGGCTACCGCAGGAGCTTTCCGTCTCCCACCACAACGTCTCATCCACTAGTTCTGTTGCTGCTGAGTCTCTACAGCCATGGTTTGAAACATGCTATTGGTTTCTTCCTCTTTTTTCTTGCTCCCAAATCCACAAAGCATAAAACCGTAAGTTCTTTGGTCTGTAAGCCTTCTGTCTTCTTGCTTGTTAACTTCTTCTTAGGTTCAGTTGTAAATACTTTAAAGTTATCTATACAGAATCCTATGTATTCTCCGATATCAATGGGTGGGGTAGGATAGGAAAACCAACTAAGTAACTAGCCAACCAATTGGCCAAACAACCAGATTAAAATGAGCTGGAGTCCTTGATGGATTTAGGGCACAGCTGTAGCTTCTACATCTACCATTCTCATCTCATTACACAGAGATACGATTGTTTAGCAGTGTGTTTAAAATGCTTTTCATATTTCACAGGATTCATTTTCTCTGCCTTTTTTCTATGCTGTATTGCATCTTTCTGTCCTGCTTTTTTCCATTTTCTTCTTCTTCTTAGAGGACACAACCTAAGGAACATATTTTTCCAAGGAATGCTTAGACTTCAGAGAAGAGATGCCTGCAGGGACTGTTATGGTGTAGAAGCCTGCCCCAAGTCTGTCTTACCAACATCCCTTCTAATAAGGTCACTCCTGCCCGAGGACCTGAGGTGATGTCAAAAATGGCGGAAGTTGACAGTCATATGCTAGGTGGGATTATGATGAAAAACTGACAGTTAACATAGCACCAAGCTCTATAATATAGTTTTTTTTTTGAGACAGAGTCTTGCTTTGTAGTTCAGGCTGGTTCTGAGCTCACTGTGTAGCTCAGGCTAGCCTTGGACTCAGCAGTCCTCCTGCCTCGGCCTCCCAAGTGCTGGGATTGATTATAGGCATGAGCCACCACACCCAGCTATAATATAGTATTTTAAAATTTTCCTTTTGTAGGCAATATTATCCTAAGGGATAAAATAAGAGTATAAAATTTTGACAAATCAACACCAAATAAATAGCACTCTGTTCACATTACTGCAATTTGAAATATTCTTTTTTTTTGGAGACAGGGTCTCGCTTTGTAGTTTAGGCTGGCCCTGAGCTCACTATGTAGCCCAGGCAAGCCTCAAACTCAGCAATCCTCCTGCCTCTGCCTCCCGAGTGCTGGGATTACAGGCATGAGCCACCACGCCTGGCACTGTGGTATGTGGTATTGATTGCTGGTGGGCGTGAGTCACCATGCCCAACATTGTTGCATGTGGTTACCAGGATCGAACTCAGGACCTTGCACTTGCAAAGCAGGCGCCAGAACCACTGAGCTAAATCTCCAGCCCAATCTGAAATATTCTTAATTGATTTGTATATTTTGTTCCTAGAGATCTTTTGTTCTGCTTATGTTCTTAAGATGGTTTCACAAATGATTTCTTAAAGCAGGGCTCTGTTCTGTAGGATGCATTAGCTGTCTTAAGTGAGAGACTAATATGACAAGAATATAAGGGTCCACTGATCAAGTTTCCATCTTTGGAACCCGAGGTCCTGCAGATGTGGAGGCCTGGCACTGCCCGGCAGCCCTTTCATCGGGGATTGTGATGCTGCTGCTGAGCGAGGTGAGACCTACACGTGGCCCATGGTTAGGCCCTGTTGGACTAACAGTCAGGGGAAGAATTGGCCCAGGGCTGAAGCAGTTGATCCTGACCACCAAAGGGAGTCTGGTTGTGGATGTCCGGTTGGGACCGTGTCTGGAACATGGAGAATATTCTCAGTTTCTGTAAGCGCTCACATGTAAAAACTGCTTGCTCAGAAAGCAGAAGTCTAGAGAAAGCAAAGAAAAGGCAAGATGACCACGGACTGAAATCTTTTGGGAGTGAAGACTTGGGTTTCTTCACCAGGTGGAGGGGCAGAGTGGCTGTACCCCTGCTAAGGGCACAGACACAGGCAGGAGAAGGAGCCCGTGCGCTGCTGTGGCCACTGCCAAAGTACAGTGCAAGCTCTCTTCCATATTCTCTTCACTCTATTTTTTATTTGTGGACATGTAGTTGGAAATTAATTTTCTAATTTTGCCCAAAAGTTCAGTGAGACTATGATAGAATTTGAGGACTACTTAATATACACAGTCATGGTTCTAATGCCTTTGAAACTATGCATCTCCTCATTTTGGGGAAAAAGGAGGAATTTCTCAGTTTACAAGCCAGCTCACTGCGTCTTGGCACCTATTAGGTATGATATGGAGTTATTGTCATTCTGCAGATCTTCAAATGTACTTAGAAGTGTGCACATGAATGCTGAGGAGCCAAGGGCCACCTCTGGGCTCCAAATGTAACCTCCGTGGCCTGATCTGCCAAGGGCGGCATATGTCAGTAGAGACCTCCAGAGAGTCACGCTGGGGCTGGTTTTTCTTCTTGTTACTGTGGTATTTCTTCCGCAGGTTCTTGCAGCGTGTGTGGCGGTCCAGCATCACACCTCTCCAGTGCCTAACGGTGTAGTATGTGGTGGGACAGGGGATCCTTGCGGGTCCCCCTTGAGTTCTCTGCCCAGCTCCAGGGAGAGCGGCAGCTCCTTATAGCTACTGTTCCTATCTTCATGACAGTCCACTCCTGGTCTCTAAACGCTCCTCCCTGCTTTCTCTGTTCAATTTTCCGTATGGTTTCAGCTCCTACTGCTGCTGATATAGGACTGAGGGGGGAAAACACAAATTCAGAAATTTAAAGCCAACAGTGTCTTAAGTAAGCAACACCCTACTCACACTATTGCAATTTGAAACATACTCTTTTTTTTTTTTTTCTGTTCTAATTCCTAAAGTAAGATTGCTTGGGACAGAGAGGGTACCCCACTCCCCTCCAGGTCGACCAGTTTCATACACAGAATATATGTTTCAGGAAAGTCCTTCCTGTAGAGGAGCTTGAGCGCGATGGAGCTATGAGCCATCTGGCCCTGGGACAGGCTCACGTGGGGGCAGGGAGGGAGAGTTCCCTTCCTGGTGTCTGCATGCTTGTGGATTCCCTGTGTCTCATTTCTGACCTCGAGCTGTCAGAACTTCAAAGGAAGATTGCCTTGTCGTTTCTTGAGGAATGGTGGTCAGAGCAAAGGCCCCACAGCGAGTCAGATGTGCCCCGCAGCACCCTTTAGCCCCCGTGTCAGCCCTTCTTCCCAGAGCACCAGGACCCGCCTGGGGCAGGACCCCTCTGCTTTGAGGATTTTTTTTCCTCAGGGAGGCTGGCTTCACTTCCTTCTATTCACTGAATAAGTATCCGGCTAGCTTTTGCTTTTCTAAAGTTCAAAAAGAAGGATGGTCTTGTGGAAGAAGCAGATTTTGTGCCTGAATTGCCCTCACTTCCTCCGAATCAGCTCAAAGCCTGCTGTACATTGGTGTGTGAAGAAGTGTGTCCTGTGTCTGTCCAGGAGGCTCTCAGAGGGCATGCATGTGACGAGGAGCTCACAGGGCTACGGGGCGTGCCATCCCCACAGGAAGGACTACAGAGCCACAGTCGTGCCCTTTTCTGTGACACTGTCACTCATCCCAGTGAAATGTGCTTTGGATAAAGGGGTGTGGCACACAGAGAGGAAAACATGACTTTCCTTGTGACTCACTCAGGCATGATCCGGGAAGCTGCCCCTGCTCCGAGGCCAACCTCCATGCCAGTAGAGGGCTGGAACTTTTTCCAGCCAAAGAATGTTCCCACCTGACGGCTCTTCCTCAGTTCCTCTAAAGATCTTGCCCTGGAGGAAGACCCTGGTGGCAGCAAGCTCTGGATCTGCCTCTGGGGCAGCTGTTGGAATCCGAGCCTTGCTTTCTCCAATCAGGCCATCTGCACAAGGACAGCCATGGTTTCTGCAAGATGCCCAGCAGAGTGCAAGCTCTGCCAGACATGCCGGAAATGAAAGGAGGAGTTTTACCTGGGCTTCATGGTATGTGCCTATAATCCTCACGTTCCGAGAGGCCGAGGCAGGAGGATTTCAAGTTTGAGCACAACCTAGCCAGCTTAATGACTAATCAAAACTATCTCAAGTAAAAGTAAAAAAGATATGGTGATACATCTTAGTGCAGAGGCCCTGTGTTTAATCCCCAACAACCCTACTCCCCCAAGAAAAGAATAAGAGAAAAAAGAAAGGAGGAGTTTGTGATTAAGCCTTGGAAGGATGTCTTTGTTTAATTTTTGCTGCTGTAACAGGATATCTGAAACCAGCTGGGAAGTCTGAGGTCAAGGAGCCAACAGCTTGGAGGGTCTTGGTGCTGTCCTCTGGAGCTGGCCCAGACCTCTCTTCCCCAACCCACCATGGGCTGCATTCCACCACCTCATCTTTCTAGGGCCATCCACGTAAGAATTTGGGGATGAGGTTTCCAACAGACTAGTTTTGGGGAGGCTCATTCAAACCACAGCAGGGGTTAAATTGGCAGAAGTGGCCCAGTGGGGCAGGAAAAGAGGGAAGTGGGCCGTTGCACATGAGTCTTGCTCTGGGTGTGAGAGAGAAGGGTCAAGGTGGGGCTGCGCCATTCTTATGTGCCCCTCTGGCATTGGGAGTCCTTGCCCTCTATGCCTCATACCACAGACCCTAGGTGGGTTTTTGGAAGGGGACCAGCTATGCTGGGAGGTGGCAGTGAGACTCCAGGAACCCTCACAACCCGCCCCACCTGCCACCTTCTACTAAAGAGAGTAGCCTCGCTATGCGGTGTGGGGGAGATGAAACCAATTCCCAGGGGGACAGGCCCCACCCTGCCCCGTGTTCCTGCTCCCTCCGGGTTTGCTTCGATCCCAGCTTTCTGTGAGCTCCAGATCCAGAAGATCTGGGGTTCAGGGTCTGTGGGGACAGTCTGGGTCATTTCAACAGTGCTTTCTCCCAGCAGACTCCCAGCCTGGGCTCAGGACCGTCTGGGTAACTGCTTGTCTTCTGGAATCCTAGCTTTAGCCCTGTGACGTGCAGATGATACTCATGCTCTTACAGTGTCTTAACGATGAAAGGAAAGAGATTATGCAAGTGGCGCTGGGCAGAGAAACCCTGCTTTACAGCTTGCAATAGCACCCAGCCTTTATGCTTGATGTAGGCTGTGTGCTGAGCAGTCACCGCGGACCTCACACCATCTGAACCAAGCAGGGAGCAGAGAGGACGTGACACCACCTCTCAGTCCTATTCAAGGGACACAAGGCACAAAGCAAAGATGTCCATGTTCTGTGGACAATCTATGCGGATCGTAAAGGTTTCTCAGAAGCTTTTGAAAAATGCTAAAGCTCAAGATGGGGAGAGACTGGCTCCTCCTTGCTTCCCTGTGCTGTGTGGGCTTCTTTACTAGAGTTACCGCTTATCCCCTTTGGGTCAGAGGAGCGGCAGGGAGTTTTCTATAGTTAGAAAAGCTTTCCCAGCTTCCTGCCCACCCCCCAGAACTGCACTTCACCGTACAAGAACCTGCTGTCCACCTGAGTATCTAGAAGTACAAATCAACAATCAAAGGACAATTTAGACTCAAGTCAAACCTAAGATCTTTATTCTTACACCCTTTGGTGCTCCTGGTACAACAAATAGATTTGGATGGGGAGGGAAAAGAGAGCCCTGTACGGTCCAGAAGGGCTCACACAGCCTACACTTGCGTGACTTAGCCCTGTCCCATCTGTGTCAGTGGCTGCTGCTCACGCTCCTGGCTGAGGCTGGTTGGGCTCTGACGATGTTCAGCACTTCCAGTCAACTTAACACAGAGCCTTTCTCTAAAGAACGGACGCAAGCACACAGCTAGTCTGAAATTTCTTTGGAAGAACACTGACATGTTCCATTTGGTGTTTGGGCCTTTGAGCCAATGGCTATTCTTCTGATGATTCTTTTTTTTTTTTGGATCTTTCTGCACATAGCAACTCCTACTTAAACACATAACGTTTATGTATTATTAATCACTTACCAAGTCATAGCTTGGTTGATTTAAAAAGCATAATAGATGTAGCGGTGGGTACCTTGGAAACAAACAAACAACATAGTCATTGAGAACATAGACTAAATATAACAGAATAAGTTGTTTCCAGTACACTTCCTGAGAGGCAGAGCACTTGCAATTTGACAGTCACAATCAGGGAGAGCCTCACCTCACCGTCTCAGGCAGACTAGTGTAGGAATTACTTGGTCGTGGGTGGAGTCTCTTCCCGTGTGGATTTCCAGAGTCATGGTGCCAGGAGGACTGATTGTTTATGAGTGGCTTGTGCCTAGGGGACATTAGAACTCTCCGAGGGTTACATTTCCTAGATGGAATGCCAGTAAGGAGCTCTAGTGCCTCCTAGACCTGTGTGGATAGTTTTCTTGAACTATTTTGTCATTCCGATCAGTTTGTACTTTGGAGGACGATGAAGATTTTATTACTATTCACAGTCGTTCTGCTGAAGTTTTGGTTTGCTCCTCATTCGAATGGAGATTTGCACAAAGACTACAATTCCATGAAGAAGCTGGCCCTAACAAGGGGGTCACTGAGCAAGTAGCAGACTTGTTAGATTCCTTCTCATCAATGTTCACAAAGACAAGCCTCATTTCCTCTTGTCTCATTCCTCAGAGTCAACATGGAAGACTTCTGCGGCACTGAATCTGTGGGTCCCCCCCTTCAGTCAGCCAGTAATGGATCCTCCAGCAGACACCAGTGAGTTGTCCGAGCTGACACTGTCTACTTGGAGAAAGTGTCAGATTCTGCAGGTTGAGAGCTCAGGCCCCAATGCTGCACTTCTATGGGGTCACTGGTCCCAGGTAGTTTTACCTGTGCCTCTGACCAATGGGCTATGTGTGCATTAATCTCTTGTGAGTTTATTGTGGTATCCTGAGATGCCTGGGGACACCATCTGAGAGCCACGAAGTCAGAGGGTTTGTCCTGTTATATAGATGTGAACACAGAGTTTGGGGGAGTGCAGGGACTCAGTGAAGACCCTGGAGCAGTGGGAGTGGGGGGATTGTGGTAGGTGATGCGGGATGTACCTTTCTGCTCTTGGCTTCCCACGGGGCAGGATGTAGTGCATGCAAGGCCAAAGGAAGATCTATAGCTAATTTATTTATTTACTCTTAACATGTTTCTGTCCATTATTAATTTCATTCATTGGAAAAGCAAATGCTGCCAGGCCTTGGGCTGTGAATGGAGCTCCCAGGCAGTGGGAAGGAGACAGAGATGGTACTGGGGCAGAAGGCTCTGGGCTCTGGCAGTGTGCAGGCAGGCAGGGCACAGGTTTGTGAGCAGTCACCCAGCCCAGGCCCACGGAGTCCAGCCAGGCCTGGTCGCTCACTGGCATTGACAGGCCCACTGAGGGCCTGTCTTGTAGTTCTCTGCGTGGATGGCTGTCCCTGCCACATTTTATACCAGTGCACACAACCCCTCCCCACTCCAGTCAGTCACTCGGGTGCTAAGCCAGCTTCACATACAGTCTCCAGGATGGACATGGCCTTCTGTTAACTGTGCTGAAATTCACACTTGGCTCTATGTGAAATTTGAAAATAGAAATTCAGTGTCATAGCAACTTTTACTGACACTCTTGTGTGTGTGTTTTTCCTTTCTAAAACCAGTTAGTTCTGTCCAGCTCCACCCTTCAATCAAATAATGTGTGACTGTTCTTCATGGCCAGAATCATTTTTTCCTTGGAGGAGACTATACTTTACAAGTGTTGCCATTCAACCACCAAGTAGTAAGCATCCCCTTGGAAGGTGACTCACAAACAATCACTGTCCCACCCAGTGCTGGGGAGCACCAGGAGGACCCCAGGCACTGGATACAGCTCCAATGGTGTGGGCCTCAGCAGGGTCCTTAGGAGAGCACAGGAGCAGGAGCAGAGGGGAAGCAGGTGGAAACATGCTACAGAAGAGCTGGGCATGGCTGGATAAGGCTCTAGTGCTGGAAGAACCAAGGCAGATAGCGATGTGAGGATGAGGGGCCAGGATACCCCTTTGGCAGTCTGGTGTCTCTGGTGACTTACCCAAGGATATGGTCTTTGAATCTGGAGATGCAGCCTATCAGTGAGCTGTAAAATGAAACTTAAACCTTGATGTAAATCATACCACTTCAAATAAATGCTTACAGCTCTTCCCACTTTCCATCATCATTCAGCAAATATGGATTAAATTTCAGTAGTGTTCCTGAAGGCATGGTGAACATGGCCTTTAATAGTGGTCCTCTCTTCCAGCTGCTGAGTTGGAGATGATTCCTTGATGACTTTTGTCCAAACTCAAGAAAACTACTTGTATCTACTGACAGGGGATGGTCCTTGAATCACTGCAGCATGTAGGCTACCATTCTCATCTTTTGGTTTAAAAAAAAAGAACAAAAAGGCCTATATGTGATGTGTATTTTAGAACATTTAACAAGGCATATGAAGATTTTTCTTTTTCCTAGGAAGGGAACAAAATGTTTGCTTCCAGGAGCCCAACTCCAGCAGCCATTTGGCCTTGACATCCCACACTGTGCTTCTGGCACTTTCTCTTTGACCTTTCCATGTTTGGATAGATAGCTTGCTATTTATTTGTTAGAAAGTTCTAGGGTGTTCTGGAAGCTTAAGAACCTTTGTCTGTTGAGTGCAGGGGTGGAAGGGGTATGCGTGAATCCCCATCTGCCACCCAGCCTCTATAACTCAGGAGGCCTGTGTGAGACCCCTTACCTGTGCTTTCTTGCAGAGTTTGGTCAACATGGGACATGTCCAGGACTCTGAGAAAGGAGAGGAGAGCAAGGTCTGAATCTCACTGGTTTGGTTCAGCCCTTGACCAGAGATCACAGCTCCTCTCAGACATGTATATGCCATGGTCTCATCTGTGTTTTGTCTGGACCCTCCCTGTTGCAAGTAGAGTGGAACTGCCTGACAGTAAAAGGGAAATCACAAACCACATCTTTATTGTTCATAGAATGTTTCACATAGACAAATCTCTGAGGAATGGAAATAAGGGCTGAGGCTTGGGCATTGGAAAGCATGAAACTATGCCAGCCACATGAGGAGTTGCAGTACAAATTGCAACTCAGGCCCTTTTTACTTTCTAAACTTGAGAATAATTCATGTAAGGTAGAATGTACTCATTTTAGTGCACAGTTATGAGAATTTGGAAATAAGCAGACATGAAACCACTGCAGTTAAGATATGGAATAGCCTACCCATCTATGCCTTTTAAAGTCAACTTCTCTACATCCAACTCATGGCAACCTTGATTTTTTTCCCTGAGCCCATAGCCTTTTCCTTTCCAGAATGTCATATAAATGGGATCATACTATATGGAGACTTTAGTGTCTGGCTTCTCTCCCTTATTATGATGTGTCTGAGCTTATCCATGTTATCACATATAACAGTCATTCATTCTTTTATGTGTATCTCTAATGCCAGGTCATGCTATGGACTAACAGTAACATCTTTATTACTGTAAATAGAATTACTAGCAAACTTAAGTCTAACCAGATTAGAGTCAACTCCAGTCACTTTAGAACCAATTCATAGCATTCAACCTTGAAACTGTTACTCTAGAACCACACTCAGTACCAAAATCTATTGGAGTCAAGGTACACAGACATTACTAATTTTATATTAGGTTTGTTTACTTTAAAAAAATGGACTTCTGTGATTATAAAAGCTGAGAGGTTTCTCACAGTAATCTGGAGACCGAAGAATACAAATGGTGGAGGTTCAGTTTTCCAGGAGGCTGAGAAGAGTGTCCCTCAACTGTGAGAGGAAGTGCTCCTTCTTAGCTGTCTTTGTTCTCCTTGAGTTTCTCGTGGCTCTCAAGAGGCCCGCCCACATTAGCCTTGTCCGGAAACACTCATGGACACACCCAGAATACTGTTTGACAGGATCTCTGAGCGTGTCTTATGGCCCAGCCACATAAACAAATAAATTTAGTCATCATGGTCTAGCCATCATGATGGAAATACTGAAGAAGGAAGAGTGACAGAAATAGTTAAATGATCAGTAGTTCCCAAGAGGAGAAGGAGGTGGAGCAGGTAAAGCCTAGGGTGTTTTTTAGGGCAGTAAAATTACTCTGTATTACACAGTATTTGTGATGTTTATCATATTATGAATTTGTAAAAATAGACAAATTTCATCAACCAGCAATAAATTCTGGTGAGGCTGCAGGGAGAAAAGAACCCTTCTCCACTGTTGGTGGAATTGTAGACTTGTGCAACCATTGTGGAGATTCCTCAGAAAACTAGGATTAGAGGTCTCACTTGACCCTGTTATTCCCCTGCTAGGAATATACCCAAAGGAATTCAAAGAATCATATTGCAAAGACATATGTACACCCGTGTTGATAGCAGCTCAGTTTGTGGATAGCCCAATCTTGGAAACAACCCAGATGCCCATTAACTGGAAACTAGATAAAGAAGATGTGTGTTATTTTTTTAAAAATAAAATGGAGTATTACTCTGCCATAAAGAATGACAAGTTTCATTCATTTATGTGCAAATGGATACACCTAGAGGACACACTAATAAGTGAAATAAATAGATCTCAGATATGTAAATACCATATCTTTTCTCTGGTATGAGAATCTGTAGATGTAAATGAGTTCTAGAATGTATGATAGATTTTGTGAAATAGGAAATATTCAAAGGGAATATGGTGGGGGAATGTAATGAGGGGATAGAATAAATATGATGTAGAAAGAAAAAGAAATAACATGTATATAGGAGTTTGGGGATTGTGGGTGGGTAGGGATATGGATAAAAATGAGAATTAACTTGTGCCATATACTGGTACAAATTCCCCAATGTTGAGTGTGATTGTGAGCTGTATAGAAAATGTACCAATAAAAAATTTAGTTAAAAAATAGATAAATTTCAAAGTGAAAAGAGTATAACTTAATGTATGCAAGTTTCCATTAGGAGACTGTGGCATCCCAGAAAGGAATGCTGTATGATGAATAAAATCTATGTGTTATAAATGTATGGAATGACCTCAGTTAATGGAGCAAGGCAAGAGATGCTGACCTCTGGAAGTGAGTGCAGTTGTGAGACAAAGGCAAAAGGAGCTATGCTTAACCATATACTAGTTAATAAGGCTGTTTCCCAAGAATTACAGCTCACAATTCTAACACTGCACTGCAGTTCATGTGCTTTAGAACAGAGCAATTAAATGAATGAAAGGTGGCCCGGAATGAAGTAGCTTGCTGTGGGAGTGGGAATGCACAGATTAGCCAGTGATCTCTAGTTATGCTCAGAGCTGAAGACATGAGTAGGAAGCCATTTTAGTCTAATGTAAGTACCCATGAGCAAGAGAAGGTGGGCCTAGTGGTCCTCAGTGGAAGAAAGGAGAAGTATGTGTAAAACACTGTAGTACAGTGATTAAGGTCTCACTTCTTTTTTATTTAATTGAATTCTTTATTGGTACATTTTATATACATCTCACAATCACACACAACATTGGGGAATTTGTACCAGTATATGACACAACTTAATTCTCACTTTTACCCACATCCCTACCCACCCACACCTCCCCACCCCTTATATACATACTATTTTATTTTCTTTCGGAATCATATTTATTCCTTCACCTCATTATGTTCCCACACTAAATTCCCTTTGGAAATTTCCCATTCTACAAAAACTGTCATACCTTCTAGAGCTCATTTATATCTACAGGTGTTCATATCAAAGAAAAGATCTGATATTTGCATATCTGTGATCTATTTATTTCACTTATTAGTGTGTCCTCCAGGTGTATTCATTTGCATATAAATGAATGAATCTTGTTGTTCTTTATGGCAGAATAATACTCCATTTTAAAAAACACATCTTCTTTATCCAGTCTCCAGTTGATGGTCATTTGGGTTGTTTCCAAGATTGGGCTATATGAACTGAGCTGCTATGAACAAGGGTGTACATCTGTTTTTCCAATGTGATTTTTTTTTTTTGAGACAGGATCTCGCTTTGTAGTTCAGGCTGGCCCTGAGCTCACTATGCAGCCCAGGCAAGCCTCCAACTCAGCAATCCTCCTGCCTCTGCCTCCTAAGTGCTGGGATTACAGGCATGAGCCACCATGCCCAGAACTGTGGTATGTGGTATTGATTGCTGGGGGCATGAGTAACCAAGCCCAGCATTGTATGTGGTTACCAGGGTTCGAACTCAGGACCTTGCGCTTGCGAGGCAGGCACCGGAACCACTGAGCTAAATCTCCGGCCCTCCAATGTGATTTTAAAAATTTATTTGGGTATATTCCTAGCAGGGGGATAGCAGGGTCAAATGGGACATCTAGCCCTAGTTTTCTGAGGAATCTCCATACAGATCTCCACAATGGTTGCACAGGTCTGCCATCCCACCAACAGTGGAGAAGTGTTCCTGTCTCCCCACAGCCTTGCTGCATTTATAGTTGGTTGATTTTGTAATAGCAGCCATTCTTTGTGGAGTGAGATGAAATCTCAGTGTTGTTTTCATGTGCATCTCTTGAATGAAGGTCTCACTTCTTAACCTCCAAGGAAGGGCTTGTGCATTTTCAGGTGTGCACAGGATAATTGTGTCACAAGAGACAGAAGGCTGAGCTTGTTAGTCTCTCTATTTGGAGACTGTGGTTTAAGGAGACATGTAAGTGTAGTAAGTAGACAAAGAACAGACTGAAAACTTTATGTGTCAACTTGACTGGGCCATGGGCTTCTCTCACATTTGCACAGACATGATTTGGTGTCTTTATGAGATGTTTCTGGACGAGATTGATACCTGGCTTGGTAATGGATAGTGGAAAAGTTAATTATAAATACCAGCTTTGACCAAATGACCAATTATAGAAACATGGAGTGTTTTTGTATTTCTTCTTTATGCTGATTTGGAAATGTTGGTTTTGTGCTTGTGCTTGAGTATGTGCATGCAAAAATAAATCTTAGTTTTCTTCTCTCAGTTATTTCTTCACCATATAACATAAGATATACTGAGTTAATGAGTAGTGCATAGGGCCTTCCCAGTGTGAGCCTTATACTTGAATATTTAAGTAAATAAAGAAAAAAAGTGGACTAAGAGGTAGCTCCTTATACTGTCAGCTGGAGCTGGGGTTTAGATCAGGGCCCTCTATCTACTCCTCACCTATCTGTTTGTCTGCCTAGCCTTTCATCCACCTACCTTCCTCCATCTTGTGTGTTCTGTTTCTTTGGGGACTCCCTGACTAATATTGTCATGTGGTGGGAATCAGACTGGCTTTTTTGTTTATCAATCTGCATTTCTGGTAATGGCTATCATTTATTTCAGCCAGAGGAAACACTGAATAAATCAGCCATCCCCACAATTCTCTGTCATACAAACACAGATCCTACAGTTATCATATTAATTGTGCTATCACCTGGCCTCAGTGACTCTGGGATTCCTTTGTTCCTACTGGATTAAGGGCAGGGTGTCCAGGCAGGTGCAGAGCTCTTCGTCCACTGTCACTACCAGAGGGGCCTGTGGGAGAGACTCCAAGGAACCTGACTCTCAAGTCTTTGTGTGTGCTGTTTAGGCCCATCTGAGGTAGTGCAGTGGAAGATGAATGGATTAAATGTAGTGAAACTTACTCCTTTCTCCCCTCTTTTTAAGCATTTGGATTCTGTCCTTCATGCTCAGGGCAGAAGTTCTGAAATTCTGACCTCAGTGAATGTAGGTCGCAAAGAAATCCAAGTTTCAGTCAATGAACAAAGCCAATTGGTGAAGCTGTTCCAGCTGTGAGAGTTATAAAACTAAATTCTGAATCTTGTAAACTTCTTCCTACTGGAAGGTTCTGCAAGATCCAGCCAGTTTGGGCTCATTGTTCTGACTCCCTTGGAATCGCATGTTCCATCAGTTTCTGCCAACACACATGACCACTATGGTTTTGGTGCGTGACACTGACATTGCCTTCCACTGGAGCCTTGCCATTGCCTCTTCATTGTGTGGATCTGAACCATGAGTCTGGTGCAGTGGGAGGTGGTGAGGCGGCTCCTGGGAGCAAAGGCTTCACGATGGCCACTCCACGGAAGCGACACTGCCACGCAGAAGTAGCCTCTTCCTTACCTCGCCGTGCTGATACACTTCGCTGAGAAAGGGGCAGTGACACACTGGGAGAGGCAGAGCGTGCCCTCCATACATAGACATCACAGGCAAGAGGAGCGCCGGTGCTCCCTCTCATGTCTCTTGTCTCAAGGGACAGAGGTCAGAGGACTTCAGGGAATCCCTGGGCCCGCTCCCCATTTTCAGTCCAGGAGGTGCAGAGAAACTGCCTTGCAAGTGGGGAGTGGCCTGTTAGCAGCACTTGGTCAGCCTCCCTCTCTGTTCTGGGAGGATTACAGGGTGTTCTGCCAAGGCCCTGGAGCTGTGCCGAATCTGGGCCTGCACAGCCCCTGTGGACCTGTTGAAGGTCAGTGGGCACCGTGCCGGATTCGCTGCCACACACATCTGTGCTCCGTCTGCTCCTGCTGAAAATGAAGATAGCTCTTTGGGACCTTTGCTGTGATCCTATCATCTTCTGCCTTCCAGCCCAGTGGCCTATTCCTGTCCTGATGTATACATCCAAGCCACTGAACCAAATGCTGGCAAAATCCCTGCGCACCTCTTATTAGGAGAAATACTGGAACATTCTTGTATTATAGAACCTCATAATGAGTTTTAGAAGTAGCTATTTTTAGAGCTGAGTTTGCCTGTTACACAACAAACTTTCTTGGTAAGAAGATAGAGTACTTTCTCCCTCTTATTTGCTTTTGGCTCTGGCCTAGTAGAGGCCCAGTCTTGTGAGGACTTTTTACAAAATCATTTCAGCATTCCCACACAGTCTGTTCTTTTCAGTGCATTCTGTTTAGCACACACTTACTAGCAATCCACTCACCATATGCATGTGTGCCAGCCATGGAAGAAAACAGTGAACAGGAAAGCTATGCCTACGTGTCTACTTGTACATGATACCGCACCCTTGCCTGGGATCTGTGTCCTGCTCTTGGGCTCTGTATGGAGTTCTGGCCCTTACAGACTCCCTGCAGCCTCCATTTCCCATAACTGGCATATGATCCATCAACTAGAGGGCTCTTCCTTCCCGAAGAGAGTCAGACCCCACGGTGTCCTTAGCTCCTCAGGCTGTCATTCTGGTCAGACAGGACTTTGTTCTACACAGGCACTAGAGAATTAGATAAGTGTTTCTAGTGGGGAAGTTGTGAGAAGCAGCTGGAGGATGAACCCAAAACCTTACTCCTGATGGGAATTTTTAGATGTATAAACCTTAACTTTAAGGATTCAAATGGGAGGGGGGTGGCTCATGCAGAACCATTATGAGTCAGCTCAACTTGAGGTGGGGATTAGCGAAGGAGTCCCCTTTTCACCACTGATTCCACTATCAGCTATGTGACGGTCACTCTCTGAGACAGTGATCTTGTTTCAAGTAAGCCAAATCAAAGAATGAGAAGTGATATGCAACTTCTGCTCAGTATTAAAGAGGAGCATGTCAGAGGCATACTGGACCTTTGGGCTCCCAGGAGATCCAAGCCAACATGAAGAGAGCTGCAGGGAAAGCTGTACACAGCAGGCAGCTCACAGGGCAGGAGAGGGGGTGGTCAGGACAGCAAAAAGAAAGAAAATTTGGAGCTGAAGTTTATGACCTAAGGAAGGTTGAGAAAACCTGGCAGGATGGTACAAGGACATCAGGCAGCCTTTATAGGAAGCCAGTGGCCCAGTGTCAGTACTTAATTTTAATCACAGAATCCTGCTACACTATGAAGTTCCAGGACACTGAGAGTTAGCAGTCAGAAGAGTAAGGGGAAGGAAGAAAGGGAGCAGGGAGAACAAGGGGAAGGACTGGGGAAAGGATGAGGAAGATTCTACTGCTGTTCACACTGGCAGCTCTTTATCACCCTTCACAAGGTGTCTTTGATCTTTAATTGTCCACCTGAGGAGAAAGAACCACCTAGCAGACTAGTGAAGCTCTGGGTGTCTGGGTGATTGACACGCAGGATGGAAGACCCACCTCGGATACAGGTAACTCCAGCCAATAAGCTTGGACAGAGTAAAGGATCAAAGGAGGTCCTCTGCCCTTTTGCTCTGGAGGAGCCTCCATGCTTGCCATGGTGTTTGGATGTCATCTCCAGTCCTACCAGGTTCCACTGTGGACTCTTCTGCAGCCTTCCGATGTGGACTTATGCTGGGACCTGCAGCGAGATTCTGGCCTTTGACCTTCAAATTCTACTGGGCCACCCAGTTCTCCAGATTGCTGTTGGGATCCCCTTTCTGGTCCTCTAAGCCCATCTAATGCAATGGAACCTTGACTTATGAACTCAATTTATTCTCGAGGGCTGGTCATAACTCAAATTGGTCAGTTGAAGGCTCAGGCTCCTCTGCACAGCTTTCAAAGTCCCTCTCCTACATACAGGGAGGTCTCAGGCCCTGGAGAGACACTGGCCCAGGATTTCTCAGTGAACCCCACACAGGGGAGGATGCTGTCATGTTCTTTCCAGAGCTCTTTAAGGGTTAAATCTGTATTTGAGACCTTGTATTTAGGTCATAACTCAAGACTTTGTATGTTAAAACTAAAATTCTGGTCCTAAGCCAAGTTGTTCAGACATCACGCTGGTCATACTCAAAGGTCCACTGTAAATATCTTATACAGTTATACATATATCATGTATTCAATCTGTTCTAGTGAGCTCTAGTACAGTGTCATTTACATGGATGCCTTCATTTCCACTTTGGCTGTAACTTCCCCAAACACTGATGACTCTATCTGGTCCTCTCACACTGTAATTCGCAAGGCCACTGAAGGTCGGTTTTTGACAAGTTCAATGGCGTCTCCATGTTTCTATCTACCAGAACATTTCACTATATTTGACTCTACCACTGCCATTCCAGTTGCTTGGGAATTTTCTCAGACGTAGTGTTTGGCTTAGCACTCTTTCCTTCTTTACCTGGTTCTTTTCCCCGATGAATAATGCTGAGCAAGACACAGGTTTCTCCCACAGATGTGGAGAAGGCACAGGTGATAGAGATACCCTGAGGGAGCTACAAATCCACAAATTTGCTTTTCATAGTAAAAGTCTGCCTGTTAGCCCACAATGCCTTGCCTGAAGAGCCGGCAGCTGGTGTTGGTGAGGAACAAGTCCCTGCAGCACTGGTCACAGCAGAGGTCTCGGTGATCCTTCCATATGCTGTGATGTCTTGGATGGCCAGACATTAGTGCAGCTAAGGGCAGCACAGCTCACACAGAGTCACATGGAGAGGCATATGGAGAATGGGCAGAGCCACTA
The DNA here is from genome assembly GCA_004025085.1 of Thryonomys swinderianus. Lineage (NCBI taxonomy): Eukaryota > Metazoa > Chordata > Mammalia > Rodentia > Thryonomyidae > Thryonomys > Thryonomys swinderianus. The sequence continues at coordinate 1,583 of PVIC010034914.1, read as the reverse complement.
GCACACATGGTGGAACTGTTCTGTGGCCCCTAAGGATCAAGAGGCACAGCTCAGTAGGGCTGTGTCCCTTTCTCACTGAGCAGGGGTCCCCAGAGCAGGGGTCCCTTCAGCTTCTTTCAGATACTTTCACAGGACCAAGGACAAAGAGCCAGACTCTCCTCTCTGCCTTCTTCACACAGAGGCCACCAGTCTTTCGCCACCCTGCCCCATATCATAGTAACTTAGTGGTGGGCCATTTCTGGGGGGAGGGCACAGCCAGGCAAGGCACCCACCAGAGATGTTCAGAGACCCTGGGTTTGTAAGAGATGGTGCCCACCATGTGGGTCCTCTGCCCATAGTGCTACGCATCTAGGTTCAGTGGAGACCCAGAACTTGGCATCTCCAAGAGAATATGTGAAAAGTAGAAACTAGGACTATACTTTCTCCTGCCAGGTCCACAGGGCTGGCAGCAAAGGCAGAGTAGGGAAAGTTATTTTCCCAAAGTTGCAAACAGTAGGTGTTGGTGTTGGGACAGTGGTAGTGTTACCTGCACTTCCCAGAGGATCTCACATCCTGCAGTCAGCGCTCTGGAAAGCTCTTGTCTTTGATCACAGGTTGAACTCTGTGCAGATTTTAGACTATGGACATTGGGAGTTCTCCCTCCACAGACTCAGCAACCATAGAATAACAATATGAGAAAAATTTTGCATCAATACTTAACATGTACAGACTTTTTCTTGTTATTAACCCCTAAACATTACAGCCTCATGATTATACAAAGCAGTTATATTGTATTTGGTACCATAAGTGGAGAGGATTTAGTATATCCAGGAGGATGGGCTCAGACTGATGTAAATGCCATGTAATTTTATACAGGGAACTTAAGCACTTTCAGATCTTGGTTTCTGGGGTGATCTTGAAATTCACCCTCAGAACAATGAGGAAATGGTTTCCTGTTTCTCTTCAAACTTTGGAATATGGATTTTAGCATCCATGAGTGGATCATGCCTGTAATAAACGCCACCAACTCATTTTCATGGTGACTTTATTTCCTTCATTCTACATGCGAGTGGCAATTATTCTGCAACAAGGAACAGTTCTTTCTTTCTAGTTTATTCAGTCATTTAATCAGTGTTGACTCTTGGTCCTGACTATTATTATTATTATTATTATTATTATTATTATTATTATTATTATTTTTGATATCTAGATTTTCCCTAGAACCTTGGGATAGTTTATGAACCTTGGAGCGTTCAATACTCAGGCGCTGGATGTGCTCACTCCTCCTGGGGCGGTATGACTTTTGGTTCCTCTTAGTGGAAGAAGTTAGGAAATGTGCACATATGTAACAGTTCATGTACTACAGGTGGATCTTTAGCTACTGTGTCTGTACATCTGTTTGTCTGTTTACATCCTCATCATCCTTTATATTTATCTATTCATTGAAATCCATGATGCTTCCTATTCCAATAGAACAGCCCAACAGTGATTCTTCTTCCACTTCTTTTTCTTCTTCTCCTTCTCCTCCTCCTTCTTTTTTTGTGGTACCAGGAATCAAACTCAGGCCCTATCCTTCCCCCTCCTCCTCCCTCTTCTTCTTCTTC
>PVIC010034913.1:0-19454 GCA_004025085.1 Thryonomys swinderianus | reverse complement strand
ATGGCCTGATGATGGGATTGATTCACCTTGGGATGCTAAGATTAAAGGTGTGAGTGCTACCTGCCCTAAAGGCAGATCACCTGGATACAATATAAGGGACAGAAGGAGCTGTGGTCCTTCCTTGTCCATCCTCATGTGTTTCTAATTGCTGCTGCTTCTCTTCTGCTCTGCAGTGCCCCCTGCCATGCCCCTTGGCTTAGAGCCAGCTAGCTATGGACTGAAAAGCTCTACAAACTGTGAGTCAAATAAACCTTTCCTCCTTTAACTCTAGGTGTCAGGTATTTGTCTCATCGACAAGAAAAGTAACTAAAACACAGAAATATTGGGTTATCAGATAGGAAATGTAAAATAACCATAATTTGTTAAAGACTCTAATTGAAAAAATGGACAAGTGCAAGAACAGGTGGTAAATGGAAGCAGAGAGATAGAAATTCTAAGGAAAAAAAATAAAAATGAATTAGAAGAAATAAAAACATTATAACAAATAAGATGATTTTTGATAACTATTCTCAATTAGTTCTTTAGTTTTATGTCTTATTTCAATTACTTTAACAAACAAATTTACACATACAAATACTCAGAAAATGCAGACAAATCAAAGAATCGGTGAACTTGAAAAGTGATCAATAGCAAGTTTCAAACAGATGCAAGGAATAAAACCAACAAACAGAACATCTGAGAATGATGGGAAATTTTCAGAAGGTGTAAAAAATGCAAAGTTGGAAAACCAGGAGGAAGAAAAAGGGTGGTAGAAGAAATATCTTTGGTAATAAAGCCCAAGACCTTTTTAAAATTAATGAAACTCAATCCTAGATTCTAAATTTCAGAGAGCGTCAGCAGAATAAGTAACAAAAACTGTATCCAGAAATACAATATTTAGCCTGCAAAACACCAAAGACAAAGAAAAAACTTTGAAAGAGGTCAAAGGAAGGAGAATGAACACTTTATGAGGCTGGGAATTACCTCAGTGGTATTGTGCTTTCCTTGAAACCACAAGGTCATGGGTTCTATTTCCAGTATCAAAAAAAAAAAAAACACTTTCTGTGCAGAAGAATAAGAATTATAGTGGACACTTTATCAAAAATCACACAAGCAAGAGTACAGGGTGAAATACTTTCTGTTGAAATGGGGGAGGATCTAGTAATTTAGTATTACATATTCAGAAATTAGCCTTTTAAAGTAAAACAGAAGTAAAGATTTTTTACACAAACCTAAAGTGATGGAATTCACCACTAGCAGATCTGTCCTAAAAGAAATCTTAAAAGATTTGCTTCAAACATAAAGCAAAGACAGAGGTCAAAACCTTGGATCTACACAGAGAAAAGAAGAGAGTTGGCAGAATACAAAATCAACATTAAAAAATCAATAACTTTCTATACACCAGTAATGAAGTAGCTAAGAAAGAAATCAGGAAGGCAATTTCATTCACATTAGCTACAAAAAGTAAAACAAAATGCCTAGGAATCAACCTAACCAAGGAAGTAAAATCTTTCTACCATGAGAATTAGAGAACATCAAAGAAAACACTAGAAGACAGAAAGACCTCCCATGTTCGTGAATCAGCATAATTAATATTTTAAAACTAACCATGCTATGGGGCCAGAGATTTAGCTCAGTGATTCCGGCGCCTGCCTTGCAAGCACAAGGTCCTGAGTTTGATCCTGGTAACCACATACAATGTTGGGCGTGGTGACTCACACCCACCAGCAATCAATACCACATACCACAGTGCCGGGCATGGTGGCTCACACCTGTAATCCCAGCACTCAGGAGGCAGAGACAGGAGAATTGCAGAGTTTGAGGTTTGCCTGGGCTACATAGTGAGTTCAGGGCCAGCCTGAACTACAAAGCGAGACCCTGTCTCAAAAATTAATTAATTAATTAATTAACCATGCTATGTAAAGCAATATTCAGACTCAGTATGAATCCAATCAAAACACCAATGATGCTCCTCACAGAACTGTAGAAAACAATCCTAAAATTCATATGAAGGCACAAAAGAACTATAATAGTCAAAGCTATCCTACGCAAAAAGAGCAAGACTAGAGGATCACAATACCTGATTTCAAAACCAGTACACAGCCATAGTAATAAAAATAGTATGGTATTGGCATTAAAAATGATATATAGGTCAATGGAATAGAATAGAGGACCCAGCAACAAACTCATGTGTCTACAGCTATCTGACTTTCAGACAACAACAACAACAAAAACATGTTGGAGAAAAGGCAAATCCCCTTTAACAAGTGGTGCTAAGAAAACTGGATATCCATATATAGGTCTCACTCTTTCTCCTTCTCCTTCTCTCCTTCTCCCTGCAAAAAAAACAACTCAAAATGGATCAGAGGCCTTGATATAAAACTTGGAACTTTGAGACTGCTGGAAGAAGATATAGAAGAAACACAGGAAGTCATAGATGGGGAAAAGACTTTCTGAATAGTACACCAACAACACAGAAAAATAATAGCAAGAATCAATAAATCAAATTAAAAATCTTCAACCATAAAGAATAAAATTACATTACTAGCAGGAAAATGTACAGAATTGGAAGTCATCATGTTGAACACAATAAGCCAGACTCAGAAAAACGAGTATCACATATTTTCCTAAATATGTGGAATCTGAAAAAAACAGTAGATGCCGGGTGTGGTGGCTCACGCCTGTCACCCCAGCACTCGGGAGACAGAGACAGGAGGATTGCTGAGTTCGAGGCTTGCCTGGGCTACATAGTGAGCTCAGGGCCAATCTGAACTATAAAGCAAGACTCTGTCCCAAAAAAAACAAAAAACAAACAAACAAACAAAAAACAGGAGAGAGAAGAGGGAAGGAAGGTAAATAGGAGGGTAATATGAGGGATTCATATGATCAAAATATATTATATATCAAAATACAACACCAAAACCCAAAATATTATGAAATCAACAGGCAGTTATAAAATTATTTCTAAGAGAGAAAAAATAAACTAAAATCTTTTCCTAATTTTTGATTTTTTAAAAAACCCTGTGAAATAGCAATAGTAACAGTCTGTCATCTATTGGGGGATTATAGCAAGTGAATAAATGAAATAAACACCAGGAATATCACAAGGATGGAAGGGAGAAACTGGGAATTTCCTTCTATAAGATACTCTCATTACACATAAAGCAGAAAAATTTTGTTTGAAGGTAGACCTAGATTAGATTATAAACTCAGAACAGCAACAAACTTTTTTCAAAAAAAAATACAAATGATACCTTAAGAGGTATATATATTTATAAAAGTATATATCATGTTGAACAAAATAAGCCACACTCAGAAAGACAGGTGGTCTGATCAGTGGTCTGATCATTCCCCTACTCTTGCAGGAGATGGAAATGTCCATATTATTTTCTATTTGCATGGACAGGTTATATCATGTTACAAACAATATCCTTTTTTTTTTTCCCACTGAAGATCAAACTCAGGACCTTGTGCTTATCAGGCAGATACCAAGATATATCCCCAAGCCCTTTAAGAGAGTATATTAAAATAAAATCCCTTTAAAGGCTCAAATAAAATCAGAAAAGGTCGATGATATCCCCTGGCAAAATGAATAAAAAACAGTTACAAATAAGGCATATATTAATACTAACACAAATATATCAATAACATTAATTATTTAAATATTGTAGTAGAAAGACAAGGATGAATGGGGTAGGAGAGACACAGTGTGGGCCATCCTTACAAAACTGACTTTTTACAAAGTTCAGTATAAAAGATGGAGAAGGAGCCAGGGATTTAGCTCAGTGGCACAGCACCTACCAGGTAAGCACAAAGTCCTGAGTTCAATCCCCTGGTACCAAAAATTTTTTTTAATTTGTAAAAGATGGAGAAGGAATGAACACATACTAAAGAAAGCTGGAGTAGCTATCTTAATTCCAAGCCAAGATATTAAAACAAGGAAAATTATGGAGGCTAATACATAATGATAAAAGGATCAATTCTCCAAGAGGACATAACAGTCTAAACATGTACGCAGCTACTCACAGAGCATCAAATATATATGACAAAGTTTGATACAAATAAATGAAATGGAGAAATGTTTAAAAATTTGCCACTATCATTGGAGAGTTGAATGCTTTCCTGTCTATAGATCAGACAGACTGAAAATCAGGGTTATAGACCTAACCAGCACCTTAACTTGATCTAACTGCCATTAATAGACTACCCCACCCACAACAACGGAATACACATTCTTTTCACCAAAATCGATCACATCATGACTCACAAAACACTTTACCAAATCTCAAAGACTAGCATCCATGCAAAGTATATTCTTAGATCACAAAGACATTCAACTAGAAATCAGTAACAGAAAGAGACACAGAAGAAACTCCTTATTTATCTCTGGAGAGCTGTGGATGCCCTCATCAAGTACCTCACATATGAGCATCCAGGGAAATAACATGCAGCTAAAGCACTATGGAGAAGAATAGGAAACAGCACGTGACGGCACAGGTGAAGAAGTTGAATCTGGAGAACAAGAGAAAAGGAAGCAAAAGAAGAAACAGGAAGTTGTGTGAGCTAGAAGGGAATGCAAGCATGTGAGCTTTAAGGCATCACAGATAAAAGGCACAATGGAGTTCTACATGGACAATATCAGGGAGTAAAAATCAGACAAAGTCTGGGTCCTGGCCAGGACCTGAACCAGCACTGACTTCGTGCATGTGGCAGAGGAGGATAGAAGGTCAATCTAGGCCTGAGCAGTTACAGAGCACTGTTCAGGCAGAAGGAGCAGCAAGAGAGTTAGAGGAACCAGAGCCAGCCAGGTCTTGCATCTGCGCTTCCCCACTCCAGGCAGACTCAGGAACCTTGCCAAGTGCCCAGGTGGGCTCTGCCCCTACGCAGCTGCTCCACAGTGCACGAGAAGTCAGGATGAGTCCAAACTCTCAGGTCATTGCAAGGAAATCTAGGAGGTTCCTCCCCCAGCTCAGAAGTCATCTTTGCAAAAGATCCTATGGTCAGAACAAACAAAAAAGATCCTATTGGTCAGAACAAACTAATGCCAGGAGAAACCAAAGCCAATGATTCTTCAGCCTCCTAAATCCAGCTGGAGAGGCCCTAAAAGTGGTCTAATCATTCCTCTACTCTTGCAGGAGATAGGAAGGTCCATATTGTTTTCTATTTGCATGGACAAGATTATATAATGTTAAAAAGAGAAGGGAATTCTCAATCTCAATTCTGGGGAATCCTGAGGATAGATGAAGGAATAGAAGAGACAAAACTCCCTGTCCTTCCAGGGTTTATATTTTATTAGCAACTGTAAATGGAAGAGCCCTCCTCTTTTCAATAAAAAAGAATGCAAATGCTTTTCCCTTAACAGGGAGGAAGTAGCAGGCAAGGCTTGAATGGACTGGGTGTGGTAAAAGGAGGACTGCGACAGTGGATCCAGATGCCTTTCGCTGAGGGCAGCTGGTGCTCGGAAAGGACTACAAAGATATACTGACCATTGTTCCAACATTCTAGGGTAAACCTCATTTCAGGGCCCTTTGGAGAGCACCCTGATCACAGTTCAGCCAAGCTAGTGGGCATTTCGTCCAGCCTGGCCCATAGGGATAAAAGGCAGCAACTCCCTGATGAGAGAATAGGATCTTGGCATTTGTCAGGGGGCCTGTGTCTGGCTTTGCCATAAGTAAATGAAGGGACATCTGCATGTTTTATCTAAGTCCTGTGAGAAAGGAGCGTTTTGGGGGTTTTTTTCCCCTAAAAAACAAAAGCGTTGGTAGAGGTAGAATTTCCTGGCACTGCTATTTTTCAAGCCAATAGGACTCAGGAAGTCTACCACTGTTATTAGGAACAGGCACAAATATTTATGAAGCGGCCACAGAGGCTGATTGGTAGTTGCAAAGGTTAGGTTATAAGTCAGGGCAGAACCACAGTGCTTAGCAAAGGAGGAGGCTGGGGTAGAAGCCGGGTGCTGTGGCCTTGTGTGTCCTTGTCACGCTCACCTGCGCATGTAGCTCTCGTTAGCTGGCTCTCAACTTCTTGGCACTCCTCGTTTGGAATTGTGGGCCCCTGATCTGGCATCTTTGACAGAGCAAAGCCGGAAGGCATAGCTGGAGGATCACGTCATTGCCAAGAGGATCACCTTCACAACACTCTTGGGGGCACTTGGGCTGGCGATTTGCCCAGACATGTTGTGTAAGACTTGGAGGCTGCATTGCACTGAGGTGCCACTGGGACGTAAAGATGCAGAAGAAGGTCCTGGAAGTTCATCTTTTGGACTGCACTGACAACATGTGTTGGGTCTCTTTGGTAAAATGTATATTTCAATTAGAAGCTTGTGCCTAACTATGATTTTCTATCATACCAGTTGGTCTTTGCCTTGAAAGAACCATTTCATTGTCATTGTTTAAAACCAACAGGGTGTAAATGGAAGCATTTGGAGAGACAGGCTACTAAAAAATACACAAGTAATGGGTGGAAACCCCCAATTTTCTTCTCTGTGGATGTTTTTGGGATTCTGATGCAAGCCACTTGAGAAAGATGTTGGGCTTTCAAATGCCTCAGTAGCTTTAGAGATCTCTGGAAGAGCTATGGCTGGTGGCGGTGAGATGCACTGGGGGTCATACGTAGATTCAGATTCCGGCATCCAACCACCAACCTCTCTTGTTTGTTGAGTTCCAGACAAAGGGATTATGCACCAACCGTGGGCATTTCTTTTCTTCCACCATGAAACTATCATTGGCACGCAGCCTTATTTTAATGTTATGAAAATAAAATATTTTCTCCTCCTCCTCATTAAGGGGAAAGCATTCCCCCTCTGACCTTGGAGAGGTGGGAGACAGCATGGTCAGAGTACTGGCATTACTGCAGTACCTCCCTCCACCCAGGGCGCAGTCTGTTCAGGGGCCAGCTCCACAACACTACACACCCAGTGGCTTGTAAGTGACAGCATTTTCTTCCTGTAGCTCAGACTCCCTAGCTCAGGTTACCAATAAAACCAGTAACTAGTGACGCCTGTTTCCTGGTTCATGAGCTGCACCTGTGTCTTCATCAGGTGAAAGGGGCGAGGTGATGGGCCAGGAGGCTCTGTGTTATCCAGCCCTGGGTACAGCCCAGAACCTTTTCACTGAACGACACCCCCGGTCATTTTTTATTTTTTTTATTTTGAGACACGGTTGCAGTGAATTGCCCAACGTAGGCTGGAGCTCATAGACTTCCTGCTTCTACTTCCTGAGCTTACAGGCCTCTTGCTTCAGGCCACTAATCCCATCCTCAAGGGCTCCTGACCTGAGCTCATTCATTTTTCTTTCTGGCACTGCCAACTCCAACCTCCCACGTGCCCTTCCAGTTCCTCTCTTGCTTGGTTTCTGTTTTGGTTTTCTTCCTGTGTGGGGAATTGAGCCGGATCCCTGCACCTGCTAGAGAGCTTGCCTCGCTACAGCTGAGCCACACTCCGGGCCTCAGTTGCCCTTCTTCTCCTCACTCACCTGGGAAAAATCCGATTTACTTTTCCTAACTCAGGTCACCTCCTCCTTAGATACGGCCTTCCCTACTTTAAGCCCTGGCCCCAGTCTAGTCTTGTGGGAAGTGCATAGTTAATACTTTGCTTGGGAATTTGACCCACCGTTCTTCAAATTTAGGGGAAGGGGGAATGAATGGCCATAGAACCTCCAGCAAGGTCCTTCACCTCTCAGAGCAGAGTTTGCGCCTGAATGCTGTGTAAGACACCTTCCACCCAGGAGGAACAAAGGGATAAAGGGCAAGACAGGCCGGCAAGCCAAGGCCAGCAGTGTGTGTGTGCCTCAGCCTTCCCTGCAGTGCCCAAGACGAGCACGGCTGGAGGCCAGCGCACTCTCCCTGCTGAGGAGAGGAAAGGGCCGAGCCAGCCTTGGGCCTGCTCACTCCTGAAGGAAGAAAACCAGCCGGGTCAGCTGAGAAGCTGAGCTTTCTAAAACCAGCAACTGGTTCCTACATGCCGAAAAACATGAAAATGGGGTTTCTTGTTTTTATTCCCTGTGCACTTACCAGAGTTCAGGCTGTATAAGCTCGTTAAAATATCCCGTTTTAAAATTGTTTGTGGACAGTCCTCCAACTGCACCCAGCAACTACCAGCTGCTGCGTAATAAAAGCGCTGTCTCACCAAAGATATGCAAAGATCAACTCTAAAAGATCCCTTGAAAGGGACCAAAGTAACTCCTCATCCTATGTGGAAGCTCCAAGAAGCTGGCAGGCTTACCCAGTTTACCGTGCAGTAGACAGGGTCACGTAATTGCCCTGATGCAAATTTCACTGGGTCAGCACAGGGATCTTGCTCAGGTTTCTTATGAATTTGAATTTGAACAATCTCACCTGTAGTGACTGACCATTCAAATATGCTTTCTCTCTCATTGCACAGGACTATCAAGGCCCTCAAATTCATCCCCACTTGGCCCCATAGAGGTGCCCCTGCTGGGCACGGTGGACAGTGTATCTGCAGTCAGATCCCTTCCCTCCTCCGGCAGGGACTTCACTGTGAGACCTATGTCCTGGCCAACAGGGAACCCCCTTCAGCCCTTTCTTGGGGCTGCTGTGCCCCAAGTCTGCACAGATAATCCATTCAAGGTTCAAGAAATTCATCCCAAAGTCCAAGACATATGCATCTCATTTATTTAAATTTTAAGAGCACAATTTTCCTCTGTGACCTAGCTTTTCTACATCTAGAAACTTGCCCTGAGGAAATGTGGTCCAATAAATGCATGTATAGTAACATTCATCAGAGCGCTGGTGAATTAAAAAAAATCGGAAACAATTTAGGTGCCTAGCAATGTAGCATTAGTACATAAGTCATCACAAATGATAAACTACATCACCATTAGAAGTGATAGATATGCTATAATAAGATACATGTTCAATAACATAATAATGCATCTAGTTAAGTGGGGAAAATATTGTGGTGGGTTCAGTTAGCATCTCCCACTCAGGAGGCTTAGCTTCTTCATCAAGAACCTCAGCTGCTGCCACATGCCCTAGTTTCCCGATGTCACCTGCTGCCTCCACCACCCAAAGCAAGAACTGACTTTGGGTTCAGGATCCATTGCTCTGGCAACAAGCAGGTCCACATCCACAAATCAACACAGGCAGGACAACCACCTCCCAAGTCCAGACCCAGCAGAAGCTCTGAGGCATAGAGTAGGAGCTGGCTTCTTCAAAAGCCACCTAGAGGGCCTGATAATGAAACACAGGAAGGCCAGAGGCTAATGTCCTATGCAGCAAATTTTAGCCAATAAGGGCAAAACCAGAAAGCAAGCTTGGTTACAAATCTCTCTTTTCCAATCCCTAACCAGCTCTTCTGTAGCTGTCAGAGAACAGCAGCTCTGTTTTCACAGGAAGTTGGATTTTTTTGTTTTTGTTTTTTGAGACAGGGTCTCACTTTTGTAGTTCAGGCTGGCCCTGAGCTCACTATGTAGTCCAGGCAAGCTCAAATTCACAGCAATCCTCCTGCCTCTTCCTCCCAAGTGCTGGGATTACAGGCATGAGCCCATCACTGTGGTATGTGGTACTGATTGCCGGTGGGTGGGAGCCACCATGCCCACTATTGTTGTATGTGGTTACTGGGATTGAACCAGGGACCTTGCGCTTGCTAGGCAGGCACTGGAACCACTGAGCAAAATCTCCAGCCCTGCTTTCATAGGAAGTTCATGATTGCTCAGTAAAGGCATCACTCTGCATTGGGGTTTTTACCTTCCCTCTTTTCCTTTTTCCTTTTCCCTCACTGTTGCTGCCCTGTGGTTGTACTTTCCAGTTAACCCTTAGGAAATAAACTAGGACTCTGGACTTAGAGAAAAAAAATCTAGCACAGCACATGTGTATACACACACATGTATATGCAAGAAAAAGAGAAGTATGATCTCAGATATTTTTTCTCATTTTTATACTTTACATATCTTTCTTAATTGCAATAATGGATATACTTAGACTTACACTACTTAAAGTTATAGTTTTTAAAGTGGTGACCACTGAAAATCTTAGACCATCTCCCCAAGGTTAGCTGACTGCTGTCATATCTGACACCACCGGTAGGCTCAGGAGAAGCCCCCACCCCAGGTGTGATAATCCTCCAGAAGGACCCACAGAACTCACTGAATGCTGTTATTCTCAAGGTTATCATTTATTACAAGGAAAGGATATGCATTAAAATCAGCCAAAGAAGAGAGCAGTTCCTGCACAGAGTCAGGAAAAGAAGCAAATGCAGCAGCTCTTTGTCACCTTTGTGTGGAATGACAGACAGTGTCCTTTCCTGGTGTCACTATATGACAATATCCACAACACATTACCACCTAGGGTTTCGAACCCAACTCTCAGTGCCCAGAGATTCTCCCAGGGAGCCATCACCTAGGCACAATGAATTATCCCAGAAGCTGGTCTCAGTCTCCAGCCCCTACAGAAATCAGCTGATAAAATGTGACCTGAAGTCTCCACCTGACACAGGATTGAACTGTGCTTAACCGGAGACAACCAGACGTTCCACACAAACACAGCATTTCCGGGGCTTAGAGAAGACAGACTGGCCAGAGGCTGAGGGCGAAGGTCAGACCTATCTTTGGGCAGCGTTAAGTTCTGTACAGCTGAAGCCCTGTAGAATTCTCAGTGGTGCTCTACTGCCTTTGTGGCAAAGAAAAATCCTCTTAATGACCTGGCTGCTGCGGCTTTCTCTGAAGGCACACTCATTGCTTGGTCTCACGCACACCCCTCGCTCCCACCACTCTGCTGTCAGCTCAGGTTACCTCTTGCCCTCAGGCGCTGGCAAGAGCACCTGGTGCTGCGCAGAGCACCTGGCTAACCCCGTCCCGCTTTGCCACCCTGAAAGGCTGCAGTCTACATCTGGGACTCCTACAAGCGTAAAGCTTTCTTCTTCTCCAAAGGCCATCTCTTAACCAGTAGCCCTCATGAAGGGATTTTTTTTTTTTTTTGAAATCTTGTTTCTTTGGGTAAAAAGCAGCAGAAATAAAGTCATATTTATGTTGGAAGTAAAACACCTAAAAAATGATTTTCTGACCAAAAAAAAGAACTTTGGGATGAAGAGTAAAATATCAAATGTGGCAGTGCTTCATACTTAGGCCTGTAATATTTTCATTCTTTTTCAAGGAAGCCAATGTATGGATAGATTCAAAAAGATGTCCTACCACTGTGAAAGATTATACGTTGAGTTAAAGATAAACCTAGTGAGGGCTGGGGGTTTAGCTCAGTGTTTCTGTGCCTGCCTCACTAGTATAAGAACCTGAGTTCGATACCTAGTATAGAAGAAAAAAAAAAGTAAAGATAAACCTAGTGATACATGAAAAAGCAATTTGTGTTATACCAGTGTGCATAGAAAACATATAACTAATGATGGATTTAAGTAACTTGTTCACTTAGGACCATATTTATGATTTGACTGACACACAATATCTGTACATATTTGTGAGGTACAGTGTGATGTTCTGACTCATGTACACATGGATAATACTCTAATCAGGGTTACAAGCACAACTGTCACCCTAAACTTTTATCATTTCTTTAGAGTGAATATATTCTAAACCTTCTCTTCTAATTTGTGTTATACCAGTGTGCATAGAAAACATATAACTAATGATGGATTTAAGTAACTTGTTCACTTAAGACCATATTTATGATTTGACTGACACACATAATATTTGTACATATTTGTGAGGAACAGTGTGATGTTCTGACTCATGTACACATGGATAATACTCCAATCAGGGTTATAAGCACATCTGTCACCCTAAACTTTTATCATTTCTTTAGAGTGAATATATTCTAAACCTTCTCTTCTAAGGTTGTGTTACAATGTGTTATTTTAACTATATTCGCCCTACGGTGCCACCGCGTGCTTGAACTTATTCTAAATAAACAGCTTCACACCCATCCTTTGGCCTCCCCATTAGCCTCAGTCTCTAGTAACCGCTATTCTTTCAACATTTTGATTTCTTTATTAGAGCCTGTGTATGAGTGAGAACATGTGGCCTTTATTTCTATACCTGCCTTATTTTACTGAGCCAAATAAACATTTCCTCCTTATAAGTAGTTTATCTCAGGTATTCGTCACTGTCATTGAACCCTGGCTAACACATTTAGTGATACTGAGCATTTTTTCAGATGTCTTTTGTATGCCTTAGGAAATATCAATTCAGGTCTTTAGCATGTTTTTTAATTGGATAATTTTTTTTACAAAACTAAAGAGGCATTGTGTGTTACATATCATCCCCAGCTCTTCCAAACAACTGATTTACTCTTCTCAATTATCCATTGAAGTCAATGTTATAAATGTCTTCCATTTCCATACATGGAAGCAGACACCTGAAAGGGTTAATCAGTGCCCAGGTCACACAGCTGTTAAACATGAGGCCAGAGTGGGCATCTGAACTCTGGTCCTACAGAAATGACATAATACGCCAAGAATGTCAGCTCTAAAACTGCAGGAAGTGAGGTTAATTTGTTCAGTGCTGTATTCCTCCCCATTGCACAGTCTGTGATAGCTGAATCGTACCCAACAAAGGTTTACTGTTTATTAGGAGGACTCAACATGTTTTTTTGTTGTTGTTTTGTTGTTGTTTTGTTGAGACAGGGTCTCGCTTTGTAGTTCAGGCTGGCTCTGAGCTCACTATGGTGCCCAGGCAAGCCTCAAACTCAGCAATCCTCCTGTCTCTGCCTCCTGAGTGCTGGGATGACAGGCGTGAGCCACCACACCTGGTAGGACTCAACATGTTTTAATGCCCATTATAATTAATCAGACAGTGGCTCTAATACATGGTACACTTAATGGACATATGAAAGCAGAAAATTGTTTACCCAGGAAAATGATTCTGTAAACTGAGGACCATTTTATGGATGTGAGAGAAAGCAAATGAGTTAGAGACATGGTTCTCTCCTTCAGGCAAGTAAGAGCTGGCAGATGACTTTTGGGGGATGAATATAGCTAAGATACAATTAAATAAATTTCTTGTTGAGTTTTTGAGTGTGCCGTCAGGTTCATTACTCAGCACCCCCAAGGCTTAAGTTGAGAGAATCAGAGAATTTAAAACATGCAAGTGGCCTTGGAGGTCATTAAATTTAACTTTTTCAATTTGCCTGTGATTCTTATAAAAAGAAGCTAAGATCTGGAGCGTCTGAGTGGCTGGCCTATGGTTATTGCTCCCTGGGTAAAAATTACCTCCTCCCCCTGTTCATGTCTAATTCATCCTGGTCTAATTCATCCCACAAGGCTCTTCTTGACTGTCTGCCACCCAACATGGGTTTGTCTACACCCTAGAAGCTATTGGGACCCATTTAATCTCCGTCCAGATCCCACAACACATGGTTTGTAATGTCCTTAAGAATTAGTCTTTTTTTTTTTTTTTGAGACAGGGTCTCGCTTTGTAGTTCAGGCTGGCTCTGAGCTCACTATGTAGCCCAGGCAAGTTTAGAACTCAGCAATCCTCCTGTCTCTGCCTCCCGAGCGCTGGGATGACAGGCATGAGCCACCACGCCTGGCACTGTGGTATGTGGTATTGATTGCTGGTGGGCGTGAGTCTCCATGCCCAGCATTGTATGTGGTTTCCAGGGATCGAACTCAGGACCTTGTGCTTGCAAGGCAGGCGCCAGAAACACTGAGCTAACCCTCCGGCCCAAATTAGTCCTTTTTGACTGCTTAGTTGTGTTTTAGTTTTCCAAGATAGATGTTGAGTAGATTATTTGTTGAGCAAATAGTTCTGTGCTCTGTGTTTGAAGCACTGACATGCACACTGGGTTTCATACCCCAGGAAATGCTAGCTCAGGGACTTGCAGGGTCGGGCCCAGGTCAAGGCTCCATGCTTTCTTTCTCTTGTCATCTGGGAATAGTACCCACTGTGAAGACCATGAGTTTTGGAACAGTCTGCCTGTATTCACTGCCTTTCTCTACCACTAGCTGCCTCACCTAGGAATTTCACTTTGCTGCTCCCTTTGTCTATAAAATGGAGCCAATAACCATACCTACCACATGAGGTTTCCAAGAGGAGCATATGAGTCAAGTAAGACAATTTAACTTAGGGTAGTGTTTACCACATAGCAATTCTTCAATAGATACTAGCAAATACAATTGTTAATTGCTTCATATTGTGCCTAGAACAAAGCCTAGCATGCAGCAAGTACAGAGCACATAATAATTGCTGCCAGTTCCCTTGGCATCTAAAAATTTTGTCACTATACTTCAGAATGGAAAATTTCCAATTTTCAGAAGGACAAAGAATTCAGAATAGACTGTTGAAACTGCCCCACAGACAGTCATCAAATAACCAGAGAAGTGGTAGAAAGGCTTATCTATGCAGGAAGAAATTCTTAGAACTACTACAGACTCTTAAAAATTCCATAAAGTTGAGTGAGCAATTAAAACACATTAGGGACCAATTCCATATTTGCTCTGAGAACCAAATACTGTAATTGTGTCACTGTACTAATATCATCATTTCCATTTAGCAGAAAGAGTTCTCAGGTCATAAACACAGTGGCTTTTCATTCTACCATAGCCAACTTCGATGAGCATAATAGAGACCTAATGACCCAGCCAGCTTAATCAAAGCAAGGAATCTTTTCCAGAAGCTTCTGTCATGTAAATTATATAATCTAAACTTAAGCTTATGGCACAGCTCAAAAACAAGGCAATATTCATTTACCTTTATGAAGCACCTGGCTCTGAATATTTAAAACACACTGAGCCAAATCCTTTGAATTCAGGAAAACAAGAGTTTCCTCAGAGTGAGTCATGGGGGGCAATATCAGTTATGAGGCATGATTAACCTCCTCTGCCCTATGAAGACATTTAACATATGATGAGAAAACAATTTGCTTCCAGACACTGACATCAGTGTCTTTACTCTAATTTTAGATATTAGTCTCAGGCTGTGTATTCTCTGGTAAAATGACAAGAAACCAAATTTTATCATGTTTTCTTTTCATCATCATCATCATATTTACCATGTGTTGGAAGAAGAATCATTGTCATAGTATGTGGATTCTGTGAAATCTTCACACTTCCCATCTCTTCTCCTTTACATAAGCTTTGACAGAACAGTTAAATTTGTGGCTTTGTTAATAGTTAATAGTTAAACTTGAACGTCTTTGTGTTCAGCTTCATAGGTCTGCTTGGCAGGTGAGCTGCACTTGTCCGCAGAAGTTGTCAGTAGTATCTTCTTCCATAGGGCATTTGTGGAAAGAAACGAGGGTATTTAATTCCCTTGTTAAGGTATATGATAAGGGTCACTGCCTTCTTATTCTTGGGGAGGAAAGTGTCATGGCCAGAGATGTTCTTGATGTATTTCTGTCTGAATTTTATTTGAAGATGATTCTTTTGTGCTGGTAGAAAGTTTCATTTTTTTTTCTTGAAGGAAAAGTAGCCCTGCTGTACATTCTAAAGAAGAGGGCTGCCACCTGTCACTGTAGAGTATCGCAGGGACCTGAACTTCCTGTAAGTATGATGATTATAAGAATGATACAAGTGAATAGCAGATGAAGAGATACATCCTAAAGATGCACAGCTCAACTGGTTCAATGAATTTTGGCAGTGACATAATCAAAGTTTCTTAAATGATGGAGGTAGTTCTTATGTTGATGTGGTATGATTTCTACTTCAAACATTATTAAATGAATAAAGCCAGGCCATACACAATGAATATAATATGCTCTAACTCTGTGTATATATGTGTGTGTGTGGCTGATACATAACATTATTCTTACATATGCACAGAGTCACTAGAAGAATCCATTGGAAATTGATACTGAAGGTTGTCTAACAGTGACATAGTACAGTGTAGTGAAAGGAAGACTTGCATTATTTACTGTGTACTCTGTATATTTCACTGAAATATAGTATCTTATTGAGAAAGACACACTTTTTAAAAATGAAGGTTGAGGGCTGGAGGGTTAGCTAAGTGGTTCCGGTGCCAGCCTCGCAAGCACAAGGACCTGAGTTCGATCCCCGGTAACCACATAGAATGCTGGGCGTGGAGACACGCCCACCAACAATCAACACCGCATACCATAATGCCGGACTTGGTGGCTCACGCCTGTAATCCTAGCACTCGGGAGGCAGAGACAGGAGGATTGCTGAGTTCGCGGCGGCTTGCCTGGGCACCATAGTGAGCTCAGGGCCAGCCTGAACTACAAAGCGAGACCCTGTCTCAAAAGGAAAAAAAAAAAATGAAGGTTGATTCTATTAAAAAGGTAGGATAATTATCATCTGCATGTGAAAAATAACAAATCATGCCCTACACAAGGATTAACCCAAAATGGATATGAGAACTAAATGTAAAATATAAAACTATAAAACATGGAGAGCAAAATATTGTAGAAAACTGTCAAAACCTGGGGATAGGTTAAGAGTTTCTAGAAATGACACCAAAATCATGAACCATTTTAAAAATTGATACATTGAATATCATTAAAATTTAAAATTGTGCCCATAAAAGATTGTATCAAGTGAACAGAGCAAGCTATAGACCTGAAGAAAATATTCCACAGTGCATATTTAACAGCGGGTTTGTGTCCAGAATACAGAAAGAATTCTCAAAACTCAACCAACCAAACAAACCAATTTTTTTCAAAAATAAGAAAAGGTCTTGAATAAACAATTTACCAAAGACTTTAAAAAAGAATTATAAATAAACACATGAAAAAGATGTTTAATGTCATTAGCCAAATTGAAATGCCATGATATACCTATTAGAATGACTGATAGTACCAAATTCTGGGAAAGATGCAGGTCAACTGAAAATTGCATACATAACAGATTTACAAAATAAAACCATTCTAGAAAACAGTTTGGCAGTTTCTTACTATATTTAATATTTCCTTATATACAAATCAATAATCTTATTCTCACAGATTTGCCCTAGAAAAAAATGAAACTTACATTCATATAAAAACTTATACACAAACATTATAGCAATTTAATACCTAACAGTCAGAGCAAGAAATAGAAGTGTTCTTCTTTAGCCAAACAGATAAAGTATAGTGCAACATACTGTCACTTCAGGGAAAAAAAAATGAGGAGGGGACAAAGTATTGATATATAGAACAACTACAGTGAATTTCAGAGTCATTTTTCTCAGTGAAAGAGGCCAATTTCAAGAAAGGTCATATATTGTGTAAATCTACTTATTTGAAATTCTCAGAAAGACAAAATATAGTACTAGAAAACAGGCCAGAGGTTGCCAGCAATGATGGGTCAGAAAAAGGCAGGCTGTTGAGAGGTCATTTTAGAAGATAATGAAACTGTTTCATAATTTTTAAGTTGGCTATATAGAGAGACATGTTAAAGCTCATAAAACAGTACACCAAAATAAAAACTGTACACTTCACTGTATGATGTTTATATCAAGTTGAAGAAAAAGAACGGTGACCTCTAGCTTCCAAATGAGGTGGAATAGAATGGTAGAACTGTTATTGTTGTAATGCTTCTCTATTACATATGAAATAACAAAAACTAAGTCTAAGATGACTGTGAGAAGAAAGAGATACATAATTCAGTCCCTGGAGGAACCACTTAAAAGGTAAAACAGACATAGTAACAAAAGTCTAAAAAAGAACCAGAAGAAATGTTCTATTAACCCTACAGAAGAAAGGAGTAGAGAAGCAGAGTAACCAGAAGAAGATAAATAAAAAAACAGATAAAAAATTATCTAAATTTAACTGCATTAAGAATTGTATTAAATGTAAATGCACTAAAAACTAAAAAAAAAAAACAGATTTTCAGACAAGATAAAAACTAAGGCAAAAGTATATGCTTTCTATAAGTGGCATGTTTTAATATAAACACATAAATAGATTTAAATGGAAAAGATGAAAATAAAGTATATCATGTAAATACAAATACTAATCACACAATAATTGGGTGTTTTGAAATAGGTGTACTAGATAATGATTTTAAAAATTGAATATATTAGAGAGTTAGAATATGTTTACAATAGTGCCTAAAAATAGTGCTTCAAAATACAAGACGCAAAATTTGATAGAAATAATAAAAGAAATAGACAAAGCCACAATTGGAGCTTTGAAGATTCTAATGCCCCATCTGGAAGTAATTTAGAGAACAACTAGAAAAAAATTTCCCAACATAGAAGATCTGAGTAGCTATAAAATGCCCTGAACTCAGTGACATTTACAGAATTCTATAGCTATGAAATATCCATTTTTCCTAGTCTACCTGGAATATCCATGAAGATAGATTCTATATTGTGCTGTTCTAAACAAATCTCAATTAATTCGAAAAGATGGAACTTCCAGTTTCCTTAGCAGATGGATCATCCTCAGGCTACACTTAACTTTTTATTTTTTTTTTTTGAGACAGGGTCTCGCTTTGTAGTTCAGGCTGGCTCTGAGCTCACTATGGAGCCCAGGCAAGCCGCCGCGAACTCAGCAATCCTCTTGTCTCTGCCTCCTGAGTGCTGGGATTACAGGCGTGAGCCACCACGCTCGGCATTGTATGTGGTTACCGGGGATTGAACTCAGGACCTTGTGCTTGCGAAGCAGGCGCTGGAACCACTGAGCTAACCCTCCGGCGCTACACTTAACTTTTTACAAACAATAAAAATAGTACCAAGAAGAAGAGATTTTTTGTTGTTGTGCTTTTTTCCAGCCTTAGAAAAAAACACACATAAAAGTTTAGGGTAAAATATAAAATACACTGCTCTTTGTGTGAGCATGTGTGTTACTGGGGATTAACACTGCTCTTTGTGTGAGCATGTGTGTTACTGGGGATTGAACCAATGGCCTTTGAACTGAGCTGCATCCCCAGCTCTTGTCTTGTCTTGTCTTGTCTTGTCTTGTCTTGTCTTGTCTTGTCTTGTCTTGTCTGAGATAGGGTATCATTAAGTCTCTACATTGCCCAGGCTGAGCTCAAACTTTCAACCCTCTTGCTTCAGGCTCCTATAGAGCTGCGATTATAGGTATGCACCATCATGGCTAACTATAAACTTTATTTTTAATGCAACTTCCTGAAACATTACACATAGACAGCCTCAATTGTTATAGACTGTTTAACTGGAACTTGTACATCTGATAGCCATGGCAGAGCAAAGACTGTCTCTACCCTTAGTAATTTACGACTCTGTTAAATTGGGAGCAAGAGGAATATTTCATGAAAAAGAGTTGAGTAAATCAACCTCTTATCCCTTTGAAAGCTATCCCAAAGAACATAAAGAATGACATTTGGGATAGGAATTCTCTAAAAGAAGTAAGGGAAACAGCCACAACTCTGAAATACAAAATGATGCATATCTGAAAAGTACTATAAAACATGTCTTGTCTGGTTTTTCTGGCCAGTACACTTGTGGTTTTCTGCTTGCGGTCTACTTTATCTTCACCATGAAGAATGCGGGTCCGAAAGGGGGAAGACTGACAAGAACAGACCTTCAGACTTTAAATGACTCACAAATGTCTGAGAAAATTGGTGCTACAGTCCCAGGAGGCTACTCTATTCACCAACCTTGTAGTAGATC